>JAOYMZ010008696.1:0-21808 GCA_025802335.1 Pinguicula primuliflora
TTTAGTCTATCATTTAAATGTCATTAAGAATTTTGTATGTTAAATAACTAATCTTTTATTTTTGTAGGGATAAATTAAGGGCAAAGTGTTGGAACATGTAGCATTATTCTATCTCGAAATATTTGGAGGGTGCGGCCACATCCTATCACCTATGAGGACTTTGCATGAACTCTCATTCCAATCTTTTTACATACCATTTTTTGGGATCCTATTTTTAAATTTTTTATATGACAAACATCACAATCACACTTTTTATGTGTAATTTTTTTTATTATGTAGTTGTGATACTTTCACATAAAAATTTTAAAAAATGAAGTCCCCGAAAATGATACAAGCACCATTATTCTACCCCAATTAGCTACCTAAAAAAACGAAACAAGATAGCCACCTTCTAAGCTATTGATCTCCGTAGGCTAATGGATTTTTTCTTGGTTGCATTGCGGTCCCAATTCACAATTTAATTCCTTGAATTCAACCCCAAACGTCATTGACGACGGTGCTCACTGGCTTATCGATGGGACCAATGGCCAATAAATCCAACATCTTTGTCAAAAGGATTTTTATGTTGAAAAATATTGGAGTTCAGAAAACATGATTTTAAATGAATGACAAACTATCCAATCACTGGTAAGTACACCATTTTTTTGGTGAAACTGTCAACCCAGTTGTAAAATGCCGCGCCGCAACCCTATAAACCCAGCGCTGATGTCAGGGACGCGGATCTTTTTTTTTTTACGCGGATCTTGAAAATACATACAAACACATTATGCACAACACTTTCTCTCATACAGTGCTTTTTCTCATCTTCTACGCTCAATTATTTTAAGATCTGGTAGGAGGGTGAGCTGATTCCAACCAAAAATTATTTAAGGCACCATCTGATTCTACGAAACTAATTTAATTTGGTCTGTTGATAATTAGGTAAATTATTGACTAATAGGTCTTGAGTTCAAACCCAGCAAAAGCGCTTGGCCAGACCTAATTCATAGGAACCTTTAGGCTGGGTGCATGCCCCCTAGATTAGTCAGGAGTGTAAAAAACTCTCGAATACTGGGGAGAAGTGAGAGTATTTCTCTCAACTTACCTACCTAAAAAAACATCCGGGTCCACGGCACCACCACACCACCTCCACCTCTCACATTCTTTAATATTGAGCCTCACACACCAACATGTGTGTGCGCTCACACATACTGTGAGTGTGTGTGTGGAAAGGATAGTGCCTTATAGTGCGACTCATCATCTCCGATGCACCCAACAGAGAATTAATAGGAAGATTGCAGGAGAGGGATTTCGTCCGCCAAGAATTTGTTCACATTGCAAGAGAAGAAATCGAGTGACAATGTTTTTCAATTCTTTGAATGAAAATAAGTGTGATCGAAATGGAGACAAATTTGTCTTTCTGCCACACGTTTACCTGCATTTTGTTATTTAGCACGCATCGCTCTTTGAGAGAGCAGTGCTGCGCACCGAGCTTCCAAAGCCCAGTAACAATTAACACCAGACTTTGGAAGCCCGATGAATTAATTTTGAATTAATGAGAGATTAAAAGAGGATTAGTGCCCACCGAGCATGGATATGGAATTAATCCCGCGATAAGCCTTGTGTCCACATGAATTGAGCACCAAATGAGCTTTTCTCTAGTCTGCGAAGGCTTCGTATGTGTCGAACTTGAAATCGAGTCACTGTTACTCGACATCTGCTGCTCGGTGAGTATTTGCTGACCAAACAACACCTTCTGAATATGGGGGCCCATTCCTCTATCGCAGATCACAATCTTACCGGCGATTCAACTATCCAGGGTTCCTTCTAGGCACATCGAGCTCGGTGTCATGTTGCTGGAGTTACTCCCTTGATAGACTAATGCATACAACATGTTTGTCGAAAGGTTTCTTTGGCCCTTGTAAATTGAAGCCCCTGAGAGAATTTTTCCGTTTCCATTACCTCTGTAGAACATTCAGGCACCTACAATCTTCCTGTTACAATTTCTCTTCGTGAAGCCTTGGCCGATTTTGCATGCCCCCTTCCATCTCGCCGGAATCGGGCTATGCCCCATGTCGTTGAAACTTGAGTTTCGGGCCAAACCTCGGTATCCAGAACACCGACAACAACACCGTAGTCTGATGAGAGTCTGTCGGTCCAATAGCTTGTGATATCTTCACGTTGTAGCCTGAGAAACTGAGGACTTCTGGTTGTGTGAAGATGGTAGATGGTTTCTCAGTATATGGCCAAAATCCCATCTTCTTGATGTAACTTTTCGACTTCTTCTTCAACCAAGCTGAGTCGCAATGCCATGGAAGGTAGTCTGGTAAGTATAAATTATTCGATCTTCTTCACCATCTGCGTTCTTTTGTGGTGATCCTACTGATTTCTTTATCATTGATGAATACCATTCGGAATGGTCACTGAACTCTTCGGGCTTTGCCCATTTATCCACATATACTATGTATGTTTGCTTTGATGATGGCTTGCACCTTACTAAGGTAATAGAAAGAAGAAGGAGAAGAAGAGGAGTCCGCCATTTTAGCAGTGCTGCTTGCATCCTTTGATTTTTTTTCGGCCAGAGGAAAATTGGAAGTGCAGGGTGGTTGATGAGTTCTGTTGGACCAATCTGATATACTGGCCATTGGTTATTTGTTGCCTCACTCTTGTACCTACCTAAACAGATAAGACTTGTTATTATTTTTTTCTAAACCCTCCCATGAACTTGGCTTCCAAAGCCTGGTGGGCACTAATCCCTTTTTAATGTTAAATTCACCGGGCTTCTAAAGTCTAGTGTTAATTGTTACCGGGTTTTGGAAGCCCGGTTCGCAGCACTGCTCTTCCAAAGAGCGGTGCGTGCTAAATAACAACATACGGGTAAACAGTGTGGCGGAAAGGCAAATTTATCTCGAAATGGATTTGAGTTAGTTTACATTATGCGCTGTGGATTCCACACGATGGGGTAGGTATGGAACTGCATGTGGTCGAACCAGAGCCGAAATTGCTGCTCTCTGTGATTTGAGCCTTACTCCCTTACCACCTGAGTTTTTGGTGGCAAGCTTGCCTGGACCCCCAAACAGCGGTATCCAACCTGCATTTGCGGAGAAGTAAGTCGAGTGTGGAATGACTATGAAGGCATGATGAGGGTCAGTAGAGTTTTGAAATTGCGAAGGTTGGTCGGAGGAGGATGCAGAGCTGGATGGAATAGCCCAGATGCTGGGCTTTGCAAAATTGGGTGGCTTTCCTTGGGGCTAGTCCTTGCTGAAAGAACTGAATTATTTTCCCATTGTTGGAGCACCTCTTTTTACTTACCTTTTGCCTTATCTGGAATGGACCTATATTTGAACTTAGGCTGAGTCGGGGGTGGCAAGCGGTCCTGCCTGACAGCAAATGTTTGAGTACTAGAGTCTTCCAAGCCTAATTCAATTTTTGAAGAGGCCATAACCGAGAACCTGCCAGCCAAATGGGTGGGCCCATTTCGGACTATGGGGAGATTCGGTATCCCGATTAGGCCAATGTCTTTTCTTTTCCACTTTCATCCAGGGGCCTAGCTTGGTAATATCTGTGATTATGGGAACTTGCCAGACTGAGGGGCAGACAATGGGGCTTGATTGGACCGACAGATTGACGGTCAGAAAATGCCAGAAGTGGAGGAATTGAGCCTCTTTCTAGGGAGCTACCGGTCTGGCCTTTCTTCTGTACTCGCCTTTTCTAGGGCCTTCGCTAGGATGAGCAATTCTGTCCAGAATCAGCTATAGGGCCCATTTCCAAGATCAGAGGTTCGATGTCTGGGTCTAGGGATGAATCAGGTTCCCCTGAGAGAAGGAGCATTCATCAGAAAAGTGACCATATCTTGCACAAGAGAAGCAAATCTCTTGCAAATCCTCATACTGCACTGGATAGGCCTTCCCATTCACGGTGACCGAGAGTACAAGAGGTTGTCGAAGATCTAGGCGCACAGCTATACGTACGAAAAGGCCCCGTTCGGCTGCCAGAGTATGGACACCTACCTTGATGAAGGCTCACACCGGTTTGGAGATTTCCATGAGCATATCCTTGTTGAAAAAATGCAGCGACAGTCCCGGGAATCTGATCGAAGCAGCCACCGATTCGATATGATCAACAGAGGTGTCAAAGTCGACATGCCAGGGAAAACACACAGGGGACGACTGCCCAGAATGTGAGGGCCTTCCAAAAGTGCTTTGTTATAGTCGTGCTCGTGAGACCATCAGCAAGATCAACCAGTTTGAAGTCGCCCTGCAGTTTCCAGAGAAGCTTAAGACAATTAAGGATGTCTGATATCCAACGTCATATTTCACAAGGGGCCTTATGATCAACGTTTGGGTCATTATTAGTAGTTATTTGCTCCATTACACTCGCTGTGAAAGTTATAGTGTGGCCAGTACCGTTGTGCCCATGGATAACATCACCCTCCTTAAGCTTAATTTCCTGTCGTGATGAGAGAAGAGATTTGTAGGTCGGGGCCATACCAGCCCAGATCCAGGGACGACTGAGTAGATACGCCAATGAACAACACTTTGGAGATTGAAACCTCCTCATCCTGAAAAGTCATGGAAGCAGATCTCTTATTCGTAACCTTCTTATTCAGATTGTCCTCTAATGGAGGAAATGCCTCCCCCATAGCAGAGGCATCAAGAAGTCAGACGGAAGCGACTATTTCTTAGAGAGACGGGATATTATTTTTATAATTCAGATGGTTCAGGATTAGAGCTGTAAATTTGGCCCGTGCCACCGCACCGGCGATGCGGTGTGCCAGTGCGGAAATTTCCGCACCGGGGAACCGGCGATGCACCGCCGAATTTGAATTCTTTTTAATCACCTGAATATAAGTATTAATATTAAATATTTTATTTTACATTGAATAAGGCACACTCATCCCATATTTATAGGAAGGGAGAAGTGGAGTAGGGAGAGGGGCTTCTTATATTAAAAAAAAGTTTTAATTTAAAAGGGTTGGATTTACAAAATGGGCTTTGAGTTTTGAATTCAAAACCCGAAGCCCAAATTCTTAAAAAAAAATATGTTTTAAAACAAAAGGATTGGGTTTACCCGGGTCTCGGTTTCGGGTGCACCAGCACATTGTTGGAGACCCACAGACCACAACAATCCTTTCCACGTACGGCCTTTCAATTTCACGGATGTTATAATTCCCTCTTATCCTAGAAACTAACGAAAAAAATACAGACTTTCCATGGCTTCATCGTCAACCTACACGGTTATTCGCTTTCCCGCCTTTGTGCGCAGTACAGAAAATTCCAATTGCATTTACTCCCGCAGCCGCAGCTATGCGGCGGCGCCTGGCAGCGTGGGTAAAGCTGCGTTGCTTTGGAAATGCGAGAAGAAGAAGAAGAGAGGCTTCGTCGTCTTCAGCCAAAAGAAAAATGAGAATGCTTTGCAGTACAGGAAACTTGGAGATTCAGATCTCGTTATCAGTGAAATCACTCTCGGAACAGTAGGCTCACTTAATGTTGATCTTGAACTAATTACCGGCTTAGTTATGGGGGTTGAGTAGGACCATCGGAATTGAAGTTTTTGAAGCACATTGCGATGACTCAGGATGCAACTTGCCTCAATTTTTAGAGGAAAAGTTGAGATCTTCCAACTTGAATTGCTAATGGGTACTTCTGTTCATACTGCAGATGACTTTCGGGGAGCAGAATACTGAGAAAGAGGCTCACGAGCAGCTCAATTATGCTTTCGAGCGAGGAATTAATGCCATTGACACAGCAGAAATGGTAAGCCCGGTTTGTTCAACCTTACAAGTGTGTTAAGGGTGTGCTTGGGTTAATAACTAAGAAACAAGGGAAGGGAGGAGATAAAAGCATGTAGGTGAGTCTATTATATTTGAGCAAGTGAGGACTAAACATTATTATGCTTGTATTTGGGAGATGATTGTTTAATCAGCAAAACGGGTTCATAGTTGATTCTTCTAAGATGAAGCCAATTTTTGGACGAAATGTGGTCTGAGTACATCAAAAAAAAAAAAATCCAAGATATGCTCAGAACTGAACTGTCATTCTTTTCCACATAAAACTGGTTATGGCTCTTTCTTTCTTCTTTTATGAATCCACCATCATCTTATAGGGGTGATTGCATTCCACAAAAGGAACATTAAAGCTCAGTGGGTTTACATGTTTCTTATTTTGATAATTGCATCATGAGGGCGCTTAATATATAGGAGGATTACTCGTTATATTGGAGGATCTTAAAACTACCATATCCAGTTTTAATAGAAATTAGTTGTAATGCTTCGACATTCTACATATACACTACATCTTTTATGCCAATTTTAATCCTCGTTTGATTTGCATTTGATTTGCAAATGATATATTTACTTTCTTTCTCTTTTGATTTGCACGTAATTATGTCAAGGGGTGAAACATGTGGTGTTAGCTTTTATTAAGTAGTTTAACTTGGATATATCCTAAGTATTGAACATTATTCATGAAATTGCTTTTATTATTCGAATCGGAGATGTCAAATTTGGATTTGTCAAATATCATGTAGAAGAAAGTTATTTGGGTGGTGGTAAATCTTGAATTATTCATTTTTCATGTAAAGGCCCCTCCCGATTCAGACAATTCCCAGTTTATCTGATACATGGAATGGTTCTTGCGGATTTACTTGCTGTTGGTAATGAATTGGTCCTGTGGAAACTTTTTGATTTACATGTTTTTGGTAATGTATCGATCCTGGTATCAGAGCTGAGAGGGAGCGACATTCCATTATGGCTGATGCATAGCAAGAATAGTTGGTTGCCCTTATGGAGGTTATGGCAGAAGGATCACAGCGAACCAACAGTTTGGAGAAGGTCGTGGAGAATTTGACTCAGGTGGTCATGGACGTGCGGTCAACTAGACAAGAATAGTCCAGTACTGGTGACACCAATGCAGAGCTGCCTCAAGACCTGTTGAATCACACTAAATTCACATGCGGCGTGCCTAAAATTCAATGAATAACAGGCAAATCTTCCATTGTTGTGGAGGAAACAAGGCATGACACCGTCCCAAATAATTGCAGTTTTAAAGGGGGACCGTCGGCTCTTTATCACACAGAATTATCTCACACTCCATTCACACACAACATGAGCGTAGCACCATACACGGGACCTCCTCCCGTTACATATACCTACCCACCGACCTCCACGCAGGAAATGTTCGACATGAATATTATGTTCCAGAGACGAACTACCTGCGGTCTTTTAGGCTTTGCTTGTGAAGGAAAAGAGTTCCTGCCGGAACTTGCTTGTGAAGGCTTTGTCCTGGTCATAAACCTTCGATTCTGGTGCACCGTGGAGCTTGAAAATATATTGGAAGAATGCCTTCGCAACCGTAATTGCTGTATGCGGATGACTGAGAACCACAAAATGGGCCATTTTCGAGAAATGGTCTACAACCAACATGGGAACGGTTTTACCCTGCGAAGGGGGCAGGCCATCCACAAAATCCAATGAGATATCTGACCAGATGTGCTGAGTTACTGTTAAGGGCTGCAGCAAGCCAGTTGGGGACAAATGCTCCGCCTTATTATGCTGGCAGACAATCTTGGGCCAAAAGAAGTCCGCTTTGATCCTGAGGAGTGTTTGAGGTAGCCCTTCATGGATTGTTTGAATGATGGTTGTGGTCCAAGAGGAGGAAACAGGAAAGACCAATCTGTGTTTGTACCATAGTAATCCGTGCTGCCGGGAGTAAGGGCCGGAGTCGTGCGTTTCTTGGAGAGATTGGTGTAGCTCCTTGTCAGGAAATTCCCAGAAGAACAGAGTAGAAGGAAACCATTTCCTGAGTTTGAGGTTACCTTCCAGCGACACAGAAAGGACAACCAGGATGCTGCAACATAAAGGAAGACTGACAACGGACTCTATTGATTTCACAGTTTTAGAAAGAGCCGTTAGCCTTATGACCGTTGTATTTTGAGTAGTATAAAAACCAAGCAAATGTAATGAACACAACACTTTTGATTTTGAATGAGAACATTTCCTTTGGTTTAGATCTCCCACGAGTTCTCGGGTTTAGATCTCCCTGTACAAGAGTTCTATCTATCACTACTTTCTACTCTATCTATATTACAATAGGTCGGAGAAGAAAGACTCCGAGACCGGAGCAGAAACATTTATCAGAAGAAATCTCGGCTGCTATCTTCCAAGGCTCTTACCAGGGTCCCGTCACCCGTGCTCGATCTCGATCTCTTGACACTCCTACAAGGCTGGATCATCCAAGGGGTATGGAACAGGCAAACATAATCGGGGCTTCTGTTGGCTAGCGAGATAGTGCATCCGCCACCCAGTTTTCTTTGTTGGGCTTAAACTCAATTGTGAAACAAAACCCGAGTAGCTTACTCAACTAGTAGAGTTGTGGCATGGTGTGGACTTTCTGCTCCAACAGATGTTTAAGGCCACAATGATCTGTTCGTATGATGAACGAGTTGCCCAGAAGTAGGATGTCCAGTGTTGAACAGCTTTGATCAAACCAATGAGTTCTCTTTCATAAGCTAGTAAGGCAGCATGCTTCTAGCTAAACTTGCGACTGAAATATGCAGCATGCTTCTGGCTAAACTTGCGGCTGAAATATGCCAAGGGGTGGCTGTCCAGCATGAGTATAGCACCAATGCCCAGAGCAGAGGCATCATATTCAATAATAAAAGGTTTAGCAAAGTTAGGCATTGCATGAGCACGAGCCATAGTTTCTTTGAGCTAGTGAAAGGTAATGGTGCCTTCAAGATTCCAGTGAAAAGAGCTCTTCTTCATCGTTAATGATGCAGCTATAGGACCATAGTCCTTCACAAACCGGCGGTAGTAACCTGTTAGGCCCAGGAATGTTCGGAGGTTGTGCACATCCGCAGGAGGTTGCCAGGCAAATATAGCAATATTTTTGTTGGGATCTGCCGCCACTCCTTGAGCTGAAATAATATGGCCGAGATATGAAATCTGTTATGCAGTGAACTCACACTTAGATTCTTTGAGCACGAGCTAATTCTGCGCTAAAATGGTCAATGCAGTACGTCAGTGATCCAAATGTGAAGACCATGGCTTACTGTAGATCAAAATATCATCAAATAACACGAGCACAAAGCGCCTTAAATAAGGTTTGAAGATCACATTCATCTGCGGCTGGAAGGGTTGCGGGCGCATTGGTTAAGCTGAATGGCATGACCAAATACTCGAAGTGCCCGCGTGTATTTGGAATGCAGTGTAGGGCACAAAATCAGCAGCCATGCGGACCTGATGGTTTTGAGAAATATTTGGCTCCTCTCAGTTCTTCGATGACAGGTATGGGAAATTTCTCCATAATGGTGATCTTGTTTAGCCCTCTGTAGTCGACACACATTCTCTAGGATCCGTCCTACTGACGAATCAATAAATTAGGTGAGTTATAAGGGGACATAGCAGGTCTGATCCAACCTTTGGCGAGAAGCTCATCACATTGTGCTTCAATCTCTATTTTCTGACCATGTGCATATTTGTACTGGCGACAATTCACTGGATCAGTCCCTTGTTTGATGGTAATCCTGTGGTCGCAACTTCGGCTAGGAGGGAGGCTTTGTGGCTCCTGGAAGATGGTTTAAAATTTTGCCAGAAGTAATTGAAGATCCTATGTGGGTTGGATGGCATTCAACCCCATATGGTTCCAAGCTCTTGGGACTCCAAACAAGTTAAGGAGCTACCCGTTGTGTGTGAACTACATCCGTTGAGCTTCAAAGTCCCAGATATTGGGTCCCAAACTATAGAACGAGCTAATGCCAAGCACGGCTCCAAATCCCGCCCAGGAAAGTGCGTAATATGTGAGAGAAAAATGCTCTTCACCCAGGCATACTGCAACCCAGTGAACACATCCTGGCTTGGAAACTTGTCTCCATTGGCCACAGTAATAGAAATTTGCCGAGCCTGGATCAGTTGAAGACCCCAAGACCTCGCCAACTCCACATCCAGGAAGTTATGGCTGCTCCCTGAGTCCAGCTAGATCAACACTGCTTGGGAGCAAATAGTGCCTTGCACCTTCATCATCTCATCGGAACTTTGGCCTGACAGAGCATTTAAGGAAATTTCGAGGCAATTACTACCGTCACACTCCTCATCTTCGACTACCTCGATGCAGAACAACCTTTTGCACACATTGCCCTTCATCCATTTCTCGTCACACTGATAGCACAAGCCCTGTGCACACCTTTGCATAATCTCTCCTATTTTGAGTTTTTTGTAATACGTAGGCTTACTGACCACTGCCTGAGTGTGGTTTTAATGGAAGTGGTTACTTTGCTGATCTGGTTTATGCGGGTTCTTCTTTGCTGTGTTTGCCATGACAATGGCCTTAGTTTGGTATTCACGGGTGAAATACATAGCTCTATGGATGTCTGTTGGATCCTTGAGCCTTATATGTGTGGACGAGCAGGGGTCTAGGGCCTCGAAATACAGATTAAGTGTCGTCTCTGTAGGCAGGTAGGTAATTACTGAAGAATATTCCCGTCATTTATCAGTTAACTCCTCCACTCTCCCGATTTATTTTAAGACCGCCAGTTGCGCTAAGGGATTCAACCTACTAGCAGCTTAATACTCCCTACGAAAGAGTGTACAGAAATCCTCCCAACGGAGAGTTGGATATGTGAAATTAATCGTTTTCTACCAAACATGCATCTTGCCTGTCAAATGGAATGCGACTGTGAACACCCATTCTTCATATGGTGTTTTTGGTGCACAAAATATGAGGTGCAGTTGCATAACCAGCTCTCCGCTAGCTCATCCTTGCCAGACAACGGGAAGTCCCATTTCAATGTTTTGTGTTGGAAGTTGTGATCACGACGGTGGAATCCATCATTCTCTCTCCATGCCTTAGAGCAAGACGATGACCACTATGACTTGGCCCCGAGGCACGCAAATAAGCCTGGTGTTGTGATGGCGAGAATCGGTGATCATGGGATCAGCAGGTTCTAGGGTGATCGTTCCCACTGGATCTGGGCTAACTCCCCCTCCTCGCACGACTCCTATTGTTCTCTCATTCTTATCCTTTTGGAGTCCATTTCGGGTGGCTCTTCACTCCTGACCTTAGAGGACTTGGCATCATGGGACGGCTCTAGATTCTCCGGTGGCGCACCTATATTCTCTTCTGCTACTCGTTTTCCTTTGTCTCTTTCCATCAAGAAGCACCGTCCTAGAAAAATGATATAAGACACTAATTTAAATACACCATTTTTACACAAATGTCTAGGTGGCACCATGTGAGTGGGTGATAAAAAAAGTGGGTCTTCCACTTATCCAATCAAATGTCGGCATCTAGGCAATAGTGTAAAACTAGTGCCAAATATTAGTGCCATATATCATAACTCGTCCTTCTAGGATACATTCATTGACATTTGCCTGGTTCTCTTGTTTTTTTGCCGTAGCATCCACTTTTTCCATCAACATATCTAGTTTCTGCTGGAATGCCGTTGTATCTGACATCGTTGTGTTTGGTTGAATCACCTTTGGCTCTGATATCAAGTTGTTAAGACGCTGGGACTTTGCTCGGGTGTTTGGTCTAACAGACACACTGTCGAAGACTTCTATAGTGATGTCCCTCTGCGGTTGCTTCAGTATTGGCTTAGGTGATTTCTTACCTCAACCTATTGTGTGTAATGAGAGTGGTGTGACTCGATAATGGAGAGACACTATCCATTAGAGCTTTGGGAGGAGGTCTTACTCTTTTACTCAATGGAAGAACCAACTTTTCATTCAAACCAAACCCGTACAATGGTTTGGTTCCTCATCTTAAATAACAATGCAAGAAATTAAAACGTCAATGGAAATAAATGCTTGTTAAACTACTTAGCCAGCTAATTGATTCTCAATCCTTTCCATCTCGTTTATCTTGGAATGCTGGCGCCTTTGATACATCTTCAAGTCCCTAGGCCATAGTCAGCCGCATGGAGGTGACATTAAAGTTGGCGGCAGCTGCATTGAAGGAGTCCTGACATAACTATCTCTATTCCATCAGTCATGTTCTTGGAAGATATTTGTGTTGCTTTACTCAATGATCTCACTCTTGTTCGACTCAGGTACAAGTTCTAGGCCACAAAGACAACAAAACCTTACTCTTGGCATCAGGGAGTATTATGGTACAAGAAGAGGCTATCTATTCCTTTAGATTTAGCCTTGACCGCATCCATCCTCCATACTATCTACAATTCGTGTCATGAGGGATACCTTAAGACCTGGCATAGGGTTAAGATGGACTTCTTCTGGCCCGGTCTGAAGGCTAAAGTGGTGACCTGCGTGGCTGCTGCTTCGTATTTCCGCAACACAAGGTTGAACACTTACAACCAGCTGGCCACCTACAGCAGTTACCAGCTCCACACTGCATATGGGCTGATCCCTTGACTTCATTGATGGCTTGCCAAGTTCCAGAGGAAAAATGGGCCTATTCGTGGTAGTGGATCTCTTCTCCAAAACTGTACATTTCTTACCCCTTAACCATCCATATACCGCTACATCCGTGTCCAAGGTCTTCTTTGACCATATATTTTGCCTTCATGAGATGCCTGAAACTATTATCAGTGATCGAGATAAGGCTTTTACCACTGTATTCTTGCAAGAGATGTTTCAGCTCAGTGATTCGGCCTTGCATTATAAGTCTGTGTACCACTCGCAATTAGATGGCCAAACAGAGACCGTAGACCGAGTTATACAAATGTATTTAAGGTGTTTCTCTGGTGACCATCCAAAGCAGTCGACGGAACTGGCTTCCTTAGGCTGTATATTGTTATAATACTAGTTTCCAGTCTACACATCAAAAGTTTCCCTTCGAAGTCGTAAATGGCAAACTACCTCCTAGACTATTAGACTATGCGCATGGATTGGCTAAGGTTGAAGAAGTTGATATTGAACTCCAAAAGCATCATGAAATGATAGCATATTTGAGAGAAAGATTGCTACAAACCCATAATACTATGAAGCAGTGGTACGATCAGCATCGCAGGTATGTGAACTTTGAGCAGGGAGCTTGGGTTTGGCTCCAACTACAACCGTATCGCCAACTTTTCCTCGGCAACAAGAACACCAAGAAATTGAAACTTGTGTACTATGGTCTGTTTCAAGAGCAGAACATATTGGTTCGGTGGCCTATGGACTAGTTCTCCCACCAGAGGCTTGGATCCACTCCATCATGTTTCTAAACCGAAGGCCTTTAAGGAAACTCCTCCAACTTCCCCATCCTTGCCATGAATTCATCAGGTCATTCCCCAGCCTCAACCGCAAGCTATCTTGGATAGAAGAGTACAGCAAGGGATGCCTCAACTGCTGGTCCATTGGCGCGGCCTCTCACCAGCAGAAGCTTCTTGGGGAAGACTAAGAAAAGCATTCAGACGCTCTGTCCACACCTGTGGACAGGTGTGAAGTCGTCGAGAGGAGTGATGTTCGTACTCTTCCAGATCAGCAACCGGTTTACAGAAGGTGGTGATAAACCAGTTAGTACATCCTCGGTGGTTTGATTTTGTTGCAAGAATAAAAGTTTGTGGATTTCATAATTTTGTTGCAAGAATAAACGTTTATGGATGTGGTAATTTTGTTGCACATTTTCTTCAGTTTTGGATGTATTTGTCTTATGCAACAATAGCTATTTAAGTATTAAGATTACACGTTCATATATTCTCCTACTTTATGCCACTGGCTTATAATGATGTGTGATTTTCCTCTTGGTGAGTTTTACTCCGATATGTATCATTGTTTTTATTTGTTGATTGAGTTAAAAGGATGAAAAGATTTCCTGTTAGTACTCATACCTTGGTGTTTCGCCTATATGGAATAGTTCTTACCACGCAGTACTTGAAGCTCCCTTAGTTTTCTTATTTGCTTAATCATTATATAGCAGTCAGTATTAATTCGCTTCATGATCATCATTCCTTCTTCCCATCCAGTATCCAGTCCCTCCTAGGAAGGAGACTCAAGGAAGGACAGATCGCTACATTGCAAGCTGGCTGAAGTCTCAGCCCCGAGACAAGGTACATGAAAAGTACCTAAATCATTTTATGTAATATTTTCAGATGATTTTTTAATAGACACACATACCACTTAGATATGGAATAAGCAATTACAAGCCTAATCTGATGATTTCTTTTGATAGTTGACCTGTTGCATCTACATCTTGGAATTAAACACTTTTTAGGTTATTCTCGCTACCAAAGTTAGCGGTTATTCAGAAAAAACTTACGTACGAGACAGCGCAAAGGTTGTTCGAGTTGATGCAGCAAATATAAGGGAAAGTGTGGATAAAAGTCTTGAACGTCTTGGCATAGATTATATTGACTTACTCCAGATACACTGGTAACCTTCTTGCTCATTCTAGTTCTTTGTCATTGTTGAAAATCTTTGCCTGAACTTGTTCACCAAGTACCTTGGTCAAATTCCTTTGTAAGATGAGAATTTACCTTTTGCTAAACCTACTCAAACGAAAACTTTTACTGATAGATTGAACTTTATATATGTCGATTGGTGATAAATTGTGGAATTATATTCTTTCCAACGCATTTTGGGGCAAGATTTTAGAACATAAACCCGTGCATAATATCACATTATCTAGTTTGTCGTTTTTTTCCGTAAGTATCTAGTTTGTCGTTAACTAATCCATTTGAATACAAAGAATGACATCTGCGACTAGAATCAGTAATATTACAGAAAAGTTAATCAAGTATCAGTATCTGACCATTTATATAGTACTAGATATACACTCCTATTCCTACTAAGCATAACTTAATTAAAAGCTTGTCCTAAACATGAAAACAAAGGATTGAAGAAACTGCTGCGCTTCTCATGTTATTCTGAACTTGTCTTTCTAATCTTTTCCCATCTAAAACTAAGAGCATGCATAAAACAGACTCTAGAACTCTCCAAACCATTTATATGAATTTAATTTATCACTAAAATGCATTCCTTAACATGAAATGAAGTAATGCTATTGGCTATTTGCTTGTAATGGCCGCTTATTATGGGGAATAATACCCACGAAATTCCTGCCTAATTATTTAGTGGCAAGTGATGTCACTTAATATCATGAGGTTCTGTTATATTATGGTATGATAGATGGCTACAGCGTCAAGTATCTGTTGTTTTTCATTTATCAGTAAAATTCTCAAATGGAAATTCTGATCCTGATGGGAACTGAAGGAACTAGTACACCTTCAATTCATGCAAGCTCTTCTTGTCCTCACTTATCCTCATCATAGACTTTCAAGCAAGTTGTTATTTTCACTCTGCAACTGTTTTGGGACCTTTTTGTCATATAGCCTTCTTCATACTTGCGGTTAACGAGCTTAATTGCAAGAATTTACTTATTACCTAATTATAAACTCTTCCTCTCGCACTAATGCATGCATTTTTCTGTAAAGTAGCGTTTTTATATAAAACCTTTTTTCGCATATGTTAGGCCTGACCGCTATGTTCCACTATTTGGGAGTTACTTTTATGATCAATCCAAATGGAGATCAAGTGTGTCATTTTCGGAGCAACTGAGGGGATTCCAGGAACTCATTGCTCAAGGGAAGGTATGAATACACTGATGTTTCACATAAAGTTAATGTAGTGGAAAAACCTTGAGTGTATCGCTAAAAAAAAATTCTTAGCAATTAGTCCTCTAGTTCAAAATTTAATGTTGAACAAAATAAGTACAAGCCTCATCTTGTATGACGTTGATCAATTTTAATGTGAACTTTGCAGTCAAATTACACGTTCTTCAGAACAAGCTCTTCGAGGGTAGATGAAACAAACTTTCTGAAAATTCTATACTGATACAATTTTTTCAACTCTGAGTACCATTTAGTTGTAATTGGATGTGTTGCCCTTTGAATCCCTCAAAAACTCAAAAAACAAAAGCTAAGCAAAGTTGAAAAACTCGAGTTATGCTAATCTGACTAAAGTGGAGTCTTTTTTCTTCTTCTTTTTCCTGATTTATGACCATTGATAATGCACCAATGATTTTATAGGTAAGGTACATTGGTGTCTCCAATGAAACTTCATATGGAATAATGGAGTTTGTCCATTCTGCTAAAGTTGAAGGACTGCCAAAAATTGTCAGCATACAAAACAGCTACAGTATGTTAGTGAGATGCAAGTACGAAAGTAAGTCGTTTACGAACTGAATCGTTTCATATTAATTTTACCCTTTATTCATGTTTTATCTTGTTGTACTCTCTCTCTGAGGGTGTGTAAGCATAAAGCAAAAATTGTTATGGTTTTTCTGTAACGTCTTGTGTAAAAGAAAGAAAGATCCCCTAAAAATCAATTATTCCATTGGATTTTCTTATGCTTAAACAAGTCAATTTGCAGCCTATGAGTAACAAAAAATGAAAGAAAAAACTGATAGTTCATAGTTCATAAACCTTTCAAACAGCATAGTAATACTACTCTAGTACTCTATGCTGGTTGCATGGCCAAAAAGGAAGCATAATCTTAGAAACCAGTAATCATTTTCAACGAAATCACAACACTGGGGACCTTATTCCAAATATTCGGGATACCTTACGAGTCTTGCTTGACTTCTTTGCGTTACCCTTATGCCTCTGTTTGTGGAACATCCCAGATATGAAAGATGCTCAAAAGATGGAAATATGAAGAGTTTTGATGCTCCGAGACTCGGAGGCTCTTTCTCATCTCTGTTAATATACCAACACCTTGCCTGGCGTTCCATCTGTGTACAGCCTAACATAACTTGTGGAATTCTGCCCATGTATATATTTTTTGATAGCTCAAACACACAGCACACGCCATTTTTTCTTGGTAGAGCAAACCGAAGGTGCTTTACTACTTAAGATATTAAGGCTCATTCTGCCCTTACTTTACCTGTGCATTGTGTAAGTCAGGTCATAGTCATAGCCATGTTACATGGTCGTTCCTTGTCCGAATTTTCGGATTATTTACAGCCCGAGATGCTAGAGTGGGAGTAATCCTTACATAGTTACATTGATAAGTGTAGTTATATGGCTTGGTAATTGGATTTGAAGAAAAAGAAAAAAAAAATCATATTCAATCATCTCTTAAATACATCTTCTTTATATGTTCATTGCTGTACAGTTGAAATCTGCATATAAGGATGGACCTTTTCGATCAAATCAGGCTCATAGTATATATACTTGAATATTGTGCAGTTGATCTCGTTGAAGTTTGTCACCCAAACAACTGCAACATTGGCCTACTAGCATATTCTCCTCTAGCAGGTGGGGCTTTGTCCGGAAAGTATCTAGATAGCAACTCTGAAGCCGCAAAAGTGGGTAGATTTAATCTCTTCGCCGGTTACATGGAAAGATACAATAAGTCTTTATCCAAGGTAAAACATTCCCACTAATACTGATGACTCTTACGTTAATGTTTTTTTTCTCTGTTCGAGGCGCTAAGATGTCGCCCTTCGCCTTACCCGAATTCCCGCTTAGGCCACCTATAAGCCCGCCTAGGCGCTGAGCGGCCCCTGACCGTTTAGGGTCCGCCTAGCCCTTTCTCAAACACTTGTTTTATCTTCTCGTTCTTGCAGTTGTTAAACAAACTCTGAACTCTACTTCACCGAGCATATTATGATTACATAACTGAAGTAGTCATCTTTAGGAGCATTCAACCAAGTATGTGAAACATACGAGTTTCTAGTTGTCAAAGAGGTTATAGAAGTGACAATTGCATTCACAGGTCACGGGTGTAAATCTTCTCAGCGACATTACCTATAAATAAAATACGAATTTCTAGGTTTTCTTAATCCCTTCATGCACATCAACAGTCTCCTCTTCTCTCAAGGACTAGCTAGCCTCATTGCTGGTTCACTGCAAATCAAAAACAAAGGTTTATCTTGTAATATTTGTACATGTTTGAATTTCAGGAAGCCACAGTCCAGTATCTTGAAGTTGCCAAGAAACATGGTCTAACTCTGGTTGAGTTAGCTCTTGGATTTGCAAGAGATCGACCATTTGTCACCAGCTCAATAATAGGCGCCACTTCGGTGGACCAATTAAGAGAAGATATCGATGCGTTTCTGATAACTGCGAGGCCTTTGTCACCTGAAGTGGAGAAAGACATCGAAAATGTTTTCAGGAGATACAAAGATCCAGCTTTGGATTAGATTTACTCATTTTACCCAGCCAACTATTACACACAAACTTGACACGATAAAATTTTCGGTCACTTTCCCATGTCATCACCAGATAATTGATACAAGCAATGAAAAGTTGTTAGGTCATGGATCAAAAACTAATGCTCCATAGGGATCCTGACAACTTGGTCGCCCATAATTTCGTTGTATTTTTCCTCTATAATTTGGTAGTTATTAATTAGAGTATATAAATTATCAAAGACCGAAGAAATTTTTTATTCTTTATGTTATTATGTATGTGTTTTTATTTTATTTATTTTTTTAATTTTTAATTTTTGGAGCTGGAGGTCTCAACGGAAACAATCTCCCCATCCTGTTGAGGGATTGGGATATAATTGCGTACATCTTACCCTTTTCAGACCCTGCCTAATGGCGGGATTTACTGGGTATGTTTGGTTTGGTTTGGTCGGAATTTATGAAAAAACTTCAGGTGCCAAATATTAAGTGCCGAATAAATGAGTTATGTACCAAATTTTAATTATGAGCGTTAGATCTAAGTGTTGGATCACAATCTCGACGATCATGATTAAAATTCGGCACATAACTCATTTAATTGACAGCTAACGTTCGGTACCATAAGGTTACTCTACAAATAGCAATATCCTAAAATTATTGACGATGGATAAGTTTGGTCAGTTGGGCAATTGTAGTAGAATGGTCGCTTGGTTGGGTTAAGTACGATTTAAAGTGTTTTACCTCATATCAAATTTGCAAAAAAAATATGATTGATTAAGTTGAAGGTAATGATGCAATGGGGCGGGTCAGGGTTGCCTCAGGATAGAACTCACCATATCTGTGATTTAGGTAAGAGTCGTGTCAGCCGGAGATTACTCATTGAAACCTTTTTTCTTAATTAGTTAAAAATAAATTTAGAATACAAATATTCGCTACTCAAAATTCAGGAGCAACAAAATATATAAATTAATTATTTATATAAAAATTTTATATAAGAATCTTGGTAAGGCACTAATAAAAAATTTTGGGGTGAAATTCATATTTGAAAAATAGAGTTAACTTGTGACCAGTGTTCGAAAATGCGTTAGGCGACCGAAAAGCATTTTGGCGCTCAGTTGAAAGGCTTTAAAAAAATTTGGTAAATTTTTTTTTTTGCAAATAAAATAAAATGAAATAAAAATTCGGTCGCTCACCCAGCCTCCGGGCCGCCCAACCCCAATTCGGGGCGGCCAGGCTATTTTCGGCGCCTAGGCGCCGAATTCTCAAACATTGCTTATGACAAAATCACTTGTGCAAACTTGTGGGACAAAATGCAAGTTAAAATTGGAAGAAAATGACAAAATTTCCAAAAAAACCACATTTGAAAAACTTCTTACATTTTTGCTACGAAATAGGCAAAGCAAATGTCCAATACTCGAAACTTGCGTCCAGGCTCCAGCCATAACTTGGAGGCCCATTCCATACGAGCCCCTTTTGCCATCCAGCGATCGGAAGCATGCGGCTCATAAAACCTTCTACGCCAGCCCAGTTTCATTTTGCCAAACAATTTCATCAGGCCTTCTTGGTGGCCCAATTACTCATCGGTCCAAACAACCTTAGTAATATCCCAGCATGTAACTGAAGCTTTGTTATGCAGGATTTTCAGACTAGTGAATAACCAGCTTCGTCTGCCTCCTGAAGTACTCGGTTTAGAAGAATCAATGTGTGTACGGGCAAAGCTTCTTCAGCAACAAATTTGTGATCACCATGAGCATGACTCCATTTTGCAAGCGGAGATGCTATTTGCGCTGGATTACCAAATGCCTGTGTTAGTGCGATGAGTTAATGCAAAGATATTGCCCAATATCTTTGCATTATCTTTCATGGATTGTGTGCTCCGTGTCTCCCTGTAGTTATTGTATATAGTGGAAACGTGAGTGGAAATAGTGTGTGAGAAAATGAGAAAAAGAATACTCTATATATATGTTGTACATTATTGAGAAGTAAGGGAAAAAGAGAAAATGGATACAAGGAAAAAGGATGGAAGTATTCTTTCTTACGCGTGGAGTAGGGATTCCTCCCGAACCACGTAAATATCGTATTGTGTTTTACTATTATGGTATCAGAGCAGGAAGTTCCAGTGGTATCGTCATCATCTTCCAACTAATTACTCTCACAAAAGATGGCCGAAGGAGTCACGCTCGCGGAAGCGATGGAGATATTTGCTCAAACGTTGATTGAGATTTTGAAGGTGCATAATTCATAAATTATGCAAGAGGTTATGAAGTTTGTTGCTGGAATCAAGCGTGAGATTCAAATCCCAGATGCGTACCTCGTCAGGGACGAACCGAAGAGGCCAAATACGCCGGCAGATGCATGTGACCCCTCTTTCTCATCAGACTGTCGGGCCATGTCCTCCAGCAAATTCACAGGCCAGAAATTGCTACACAACCAAGATAGCCGATTAGAAATGGAGGGAATGCCACTAAAACCATCCTTTCGTCACGGGATGACAGATAACCAGAGGGGAGAAAATGTCCCAGGCAGAAATCATGGCAGAGTGCTCGGACATGGCAGCGCTGGTGAGAACAAATATACAGAAGAGGAACTCATAGACACTACCGTCAGGAGGAGACGGCCTGACACCCGCATCGCCGGAGAACAGAGGCTTTGTGGGTCTGAAGAATCTGCCAGCCGAAACTCCAGATCTGGAGTGGTGAATGAGAGAGACAAGTTTGTCTCTAAAGTGGAAAATAAGAAGAATAAGGGGGAAGAAGGGTGTGGAGTGTTGACCGAAAGAGAAAGTTTTGTCTCTGAAGTGGAAAATAAGAGGAATAAGGTGGAAGAAGAATGTGGTGGAGAGTTGAACGAGAGAGGAAATTTTGCCTCTAAAGGGGAAAATAAGAGGAATAATGGGAAAAAATAATTTTAAGTGGGGCCCAATATTTTGGTGATGAGTGTTTTGGCTAGGTTGAAAATAATTTTTCATATGCTTTGATGAGTTCTCACCCCATTCAAGAAATTAAGTGGATTTTTCACTGCGGTGCTACTGACACGGTGACTTATGACCCCTTAGATATAATTAGTGCTCAGGACTTGCGGAAGAAATTGATTCAAACAGCCAATGGAGAGAAGTTACCTGTTACTGGCAGTGGATCTATTGAGATAACTCCGTCATTGAAATTATCAAATTATCTTCTAGTGCCCTCTCTAGCTCATAAATTGCTTTCTATCAGTCATGTTACGAAAGAGCTAAACTGCACAGTACTGATGTATCCGACTTTTTGTATATTGCAGGATATCCGGACAAAGGAGATCATTGGGCGTGGCACTGAGAGGGCAGGGTTGTATTATGTGGATGAGGTTGTCTCAGGACGTACATTGACAGTTCGGCAGATCGACAATAAAGGATGGTTATGGCATCGTCGCTTGGGTCATCCCTCTGATGGGTATCTTCGTATCTTATTCCCTAAACTATCATGTTTTCCGATTCAGTGTGATTCTTGTGCTCGTGCTAAAACTCATCGATCGTCATTTTCTCCGAGTGTGTCTCATTCTAGTAAACCTTTCGAGTTGGTTCATTCTGATATGTGGGGACCTGCACCAGTTGTTGGAGGGAGTGGTTTACGATATTACTTATTATTTATTGACGATTGTACTCGTATGTGTTGGGCATATTTTCTTAAGCATAAATCTGAGTTTTTTGAAAAATTTCGTCATTTTTATCGCTTAGTTCATACTCAGTTTGATGCCTCTGTGAAAGTTTTTCGCACAGATAATGGGGG
>JAOYMZ010008707.1:0-21805 GCA_025802335.1 Pinguicula primuliflora
GGAAGCATTAGGTGGATCTTTTTTGGTTAAAGAAGTGGCTCCACAAACACAACAAAGTCCAAATATACTTGATCCGAAAGGTCTGCGTCGAAAAGGCAGACCTCCATGTCACCGGATGCAAGGGGTTGTGTAAAAGGCTGCTAACAAAAAAAGGAAAACAAAAAGTAAAGCAACCACCAATCGTGAGGTATATTTCTAGCTTGTGAGTACGTAATATGCTACATTGATATATGCTTATTCATTTGTTGATTTTAGGAGGTTGACAGTGTTTTGATTAATCAAGATTATGGAACACAAGAAAATATTTGTAATTTGAGTTCGTTGGGTCAGTCAATGATGCCAACGCATACTACTGGTGGCTCTTTTATGCAGCTACTCAACCTATATCAACCGAATATACAACAAGTTACACTTGAAGGTATGCTTGAAATGCTAATTTTTCTTTTATTTTCTTGTGTTAAGTTTCCCTTATGTTCGGGTAATAGGTTTTATGCAGATGAACTGTAATTGATGGCGGTCAAGAGATATGGTCATTGCAGATTGTGTTTATGTGCGGACAAGATATATGGACAAGAGAACTTTAATGGGTTTCCTTGTGTTCAGTTTCCTTATGTTGAATTGTTGAACTTTTATTGAAATGTGATGTATTCAACATCTGCGAATTGTGTTGAATACAGATATTATTCATTCATGTTCCCTGTTGTGTTGACATCCCAGCTACTGCAAATAGTTCATTTCTTGTTTGCAGTGCTCTGCAAATAGTTCATTTCTAGTTTACAGTGTTGTGCAGATTATTCATTTGTTGTGTTGTGTTGGTCTGTTGGACAATAAAAATGTTAGGAAAAAATAGAGGAATGAAATAAAATAAAAAAACGTTAGACAGTGAAATGAAAGAGTAAAAAAAACGTGGGAAAAAATAGCACTTCTTACCTGTACATAATTATGTAGGATTTGTCTATGTAAACGTATCATTTTCGTTTGAGATTATACCTAGAGCATGCGAGCAATGGTGAAACCAGGAAATTCGGGTAGGGGGGCACGTTTCAAAATTTATTAATGAAATTTAATGTGTAAATAATAAATAATATGTAAAATAATTATAATTATATTTACAATTATTCTCTACGACATTTCACATTCTCATACCGATGGATAATAGTATCATTTTTAACTTGCCAAAAAATATATTTCCAATAAAAGTAATTAAACAAGAAGTTAAACAACTATCCATCACTCTTCACTTTGGTAGAAAAAATCCGACAATATGCTTTATGTTTTGATATGCTATATTCCATACAAGTTTCATATTCACTAAACAAAGTTTCATATTCTATCATTTGATATGTGGTTATACAGAGCAAAAGTATGTAAGAAACAAATACAAACTAGAGCATAAACACTGAACAGCATTACCGTGCATAATTCCAAGAAGTAGCCCACAAGGACTCAACAAAATCACATCAAAAGATGCAGAAATTGCCATCCAATTATTTAATAGCCGTGCCTAGATCTAAAACAGTATATGTAATTACAAAAAAAAAATCGAATCTTCGTATAATCAGCAACAAAGATCACACATATTAATCAGCAGCACTGTGAAACTCTACTGCGCCAATAATAAAAAACAACAAACATGAAATTCAACTTACAGATGAGGTTTATAGATACCAATTGTAAGGGCCGAAGGGGGAAAATTGGGAGTTTTGCTAAATCTGTGCAATAATACACTAATAAAGCTTTAACGAGAAGATAACCGTACGTCTTATTTTAAAGACAATTTTTTAATTTTTTTTGGTTTTTTAGGGGGGACATGTTTCTCGCCAAGTTCTATGTACCTTTTTTTTTTCAAGTCCTATATACCTGTGCCCATGCATGCGAGCCCAATTATATAATACAAAATATATATATACACAATAATATTTGATCTTCCTGTGTAACAATTATGTTATCGTATGATACTGCAAGTTTATAGACAATATAACTTATAACTTATATAGACAATATAACTTATTACTACAAGTTCAATAATATTAAATTGTATAAAAGTACAATTAATAAGTATAATATATATATATATATTTAAAATCTACTTCTTGTGTAGTTAGTGCAACAAACAAATAGTGACAACGAATGTTTAGCACATAAAAATGTCAAGGCCGACATCTAACAGCACCTTCAACACTTATAGATGCCAGGAGGGTCCGCATTTTGCACAATCCAGGGATGCTCGAGTAGTTTGTGCAATGGAAGACATTGTAAAGATTCCTTGACAAGTATCTGTGCAGTAGTAACAAGGAATACAGTTTTGAACTCAAACAAGGGAAACTTGTGATAGTTCTGGAAGAATATATAAATCTTCAGACTAAATTTACTTGACTAATAAGATCTTTGGCGGCAAATGAGACAATAGGCTTAGCCGGAAATTTTAGATCCATCTTTTTCAAGAAATCTTCACAACATCTTCCAATGCACAAACTACTCGAGCATCCCTGTATTGTGCAAAATGCGAACCCTTCTGACGTTTATAAGTGTTGAAGGTGCTGTTAGATGTCGTTCTTGGTATTTTTCTGTGTTGAACTTTCTTTTCTCTATTTTTTTGTTGCACTAAATACATATGAATAAGGTTTTAAAAATACATTTATAATAAATACATTGTTATTACGTATTGAGAAAACATATATGCACGTGTGTGTATTTATAATTTAAATTTATTTATCTACATTTTGGTACTAGGCCTTGTAGCATAATCAATCAAATACCATTTTCAGAAGAAACAGAAAGATAGCGGTGCTTATAGTTATATGACTTCCTGTAATGTCAATCAAATTGACAGAAAACAAAGCTAAAAACATACTCAAGTGAGCATATATAGAACAAGTAAATATATGAAAACTAAAATCATCGAATACAACAAGAACTGTCAAACATACACCAAGATATGTGCATGTATGTTTTTAATATTTATTTATAATAAATATGTTGTTATTACGCATTGAGAAAACATATATACACATGTGTGTATTGATAATATAAATTTAGTTATTCAACATTTTGGTACTAATAGTTATTAAATTTAATCTAATAGTAGCAATTTTTCCAGGGTGAACTTAATATTGCTGATTTTGGCTGGTCCGTGCACACATTCAACCGCAGACGGACTATGTGTGGCACTTTGGATTATCTTCCTCCTAAGATGGTGGGGAGTGTAGAGCACGACGCAAACATGGATATATGGAGCCTTTGAATCTTGTACATGCACATTGAGAAAGCATATATGCACATACTATATAATTAGCCAGATTTCTGGCAAATGGATTACACTTTGAGAAAACATACATGCACATGTGTGTATTTATACTAGTGATAGATTAAATTTAATAACTATTAGTACCAAAATGTAGAATAAATAATTTATACTATAAATACACACGCATGTGCATATATGTTTTCTCAATGTAAATGTATATTTTCTCAATGTTTAATAACAATGTTTTTATTATAAATATATTTTAAAAACTTTGTTCTTGTGTAGTTAGTGCAACAAAAAAAATAGTGACAAAGTAATTTCAACACAGGAAAATACCAAGGCCGACATCTAACAGCACCTTCAATACTTATAAACGCTAGAAGAACCCGCATTTTGCACAATCCAGGGTTGCTCGAGTAGTTTGTGCAATGGAAGACGCTGTGAAGATTTCTTGCAAGCATCTATGCTGTAGTAACAAGGAATACAGTTTTGAACTCAAACAAGGAAACTTGTGAGAGTTTTGAAGAAATAAATTTTTTTTACTAAATTTAGGTGACAAATAAGATCTTTGGCAGCAGATGGAACAATATGCTTAAGCGGAAATTTCAGATCCACCTGGACAATCCTTCTATATGTATCTGAATGTTCTTTGGCCTCAAAAGGGGGCATAACATAGAGATACTCAAAGCACAAGATTCCATAGCTCCATATGTCCACATTTGCATCGTGCTCTACACTCTCCACCACCTCAGGAGAAAGATAATCTAAAGTACCACATATAGTCCGCCTGCGATTGAATGTGTGTACGGACCAGCCAAAATGAGTAATTTTAGGTTTACCCTGAAAATTTTGCTACTAATGGATTAAATTTAATAACTACACTAACAAAATGTAGAATGAATAAATTTATATTATAAATACACACACATGTGCATGTGTGTTTTCTCATTGTGTAATTCAGTTTCTAGAAATCTTTCTAATTATATAACATGTGCATGTATGTTTTCTCAATATGCATGTATGTTTTATTAATGTGTAACAACAATGTATTTATTATAAATATATTTTTAAAAGATGGTTCTTGTGTAGTTAGTGCAATAAAAAATAGTGAGAAAGAAAGTTCAATACAGAAAAATACAAAGACTGACATCTAACAACACCTTCAACAATTATATACGCCAGAAGGGCCCGCATTTTGCACAATCCAGAGATGCTGAGTAGTTTGTACAATGGAAGATGCTTGTGAAGATTTATTGACAAGCATCTTCGCAGTAGTAACAAGGAATATAGTTTTGTATTCAAACAAGGGAAACTTGTAAGAGTTCTTGAAGAATAAATAAATCTTCAAACTAAATTTACTTGACTAATAAGATCTTTGGCAGCAGATGAGACAGTAGGCTTAGCCGGAAATTTTAGATTCACCTGGACAATCCTTCTATATGTATCTGAATTTTCTTTGGCCTCAAAAGGGGGCATACCATAGAGATACTCAAAGCACAAGATTCCAAGGCTCCATATATCCACTTTTGCATCGTGCTTTACACACTCCACCATCTCAGGAGGAAGATAATATAAAGTGTCACACATAGTCTGCATGCGGTTGAATGTGTGCACGGACCAGTCAAAATCAACAATTTTAATTTCACCCTGAAAAATTTTGCTACTAATGGATTAAATTTAATAACTAATAGTACTAAAATGTAGAATAAATAAATTTATATTATAAATATACACACATGTTCATGTATGTTTTCTCAATGTGTAATCCAGTTTCCAGAAATCTTGCTAATTATATCATTTGCATGTATGTTTTCTCAATGTGCATGTACGTTTTCTCTATGTGTAATAACAATGTATTTATTATAAAAGTATTTTTAAAATCTTGTTCTTGTGTAGTTAGTACAACAAATAAATAGTGACAAAGAAAGTTCAACACAGAAAAATACCAAGATCGACATCTAACACCACCTTCAATACTTATAAACAACAGAGGGGGTCGCATTTCCCACAATCCAGGAATGCTGGAGTAGTTTGTGCAATGGAAGACACTATGAAGATTTCTTGACAAGCATTTGCGCAGTTGTAACAAGGAATACAGTTTTGAACTCAAACAAGGGAAACTTGTGAGATTTTTGAAGAATAAATAAATCTTATTAAATTTACTTGACTAATAAGATCTTTGGCAGTTGATGAGACAATAGGCTTAGCCGGAAATTTTAGATCCACCTCGACAATCCTTCTATATGTATTTGAATGTTCTTTGGCCTCAAAAGGAAAATGGACACCCATCCTTTTTGGGAAAGGAAAGGCCACGAATTAGGAATGGAGTGGTAAGGAAAGCCTGCAAGGAGGAAAGAGAAAGAACGGAAAAGAGCGTACGTTGGGAGAGCCCCGGGGGACCGCTTGGGTTAGATACTTTTTATAGTTTCGAAGGTAGTCAACGTGTCAATTTGAATTGTAACTTTATCTTGCTCTGCAACCATGTTTGCCGCTGCAAACAATGATGGAGCTCATGGTGTTTTTGGATATCAGTCTATTGTGAATTTAAATGTATGACATGCAGTTTTTTATAATGAGATAATAGGTACTGGTACCGCTATACGACACTGCATGTATAACACCAATTGCTGGCGTGGCAGACCGCGTCAGCAAGCTTTATTATATTTTTTTTACTTTTTTTAGTTTTAAAAGTCAATTCTTTCTTCTTTCTCTAAATTATTAACAAATATTCAAACAGAAATAAATGTGCAGATGTTTGTCAAGAAATCTTCACAGCATCTTCCATTGCACAAACTACTCGAGCATCCCTGTATTCTGCAAAATGTGGACCATTCTGACGTTTATAAGTGTTGAAGGTGTTGTTAGATGTCGGTCTTAATATTTTTCTATATTGAACTTTCTTTGTCATTATTTTTTTTGTTGCACTAACTACAAAAGAACAAGGTTTTAAAATACATTTATAATAAATACATTGTTATTACGTATTGAGAAAACATATATTCACATGTGTGTATTTATAATATAAATTTATTTATTCTTCATTTTGGTACTAGGCCTTGTAGCATAATGAATCAAATATCATTTTCAAAAGAAACAGAAAGATAGTGGTGCTTATAGTCATATGACTTCCAGTAATGTCAATCAAATTGAAAGAAAATAAAACGAAAAACATACACAAGCGAGCATATGTAGCACAAGTAAATATATGAAAACTAAAATCAGCAAATACGGCTAGAACTGTCAAACATACCCCAAAATATTTGCATGTATGCTTTAAAATTTTATTTATAATAAATACATTGTTATTACGCATTGAGAAAACATATATACAAATGTGTGTGTATTGATAATATAAATTTATTTATTCTATATTTTGGTACTAGTAGTTATTAAATTTAATCTATTAGTAGCAAAAAATTTCTGGGTGAACTTAAAATAGCTTATTTTGGCTGGTTTGTGCACACATTCAACCGTAGTCGGACTATGTATGGCACTTTGGATTATCTTCCTCCTAAGATGATGGGGAGTGTAGAGTACGACATAAACGTGGATATATGGAGACTTGGAATCTTATACATGCACATTAAGAAAACATACATGCACATATTATATAATTAGCAAGATTTCTGGAAACTGGATTACACATTGAGAAAACATGCATGCACATGTGTGTATCTATACTAGTAATAGATAAAATTTAATAATACTAGTACCAAAATGTAGAATAAATAAATTTATATTATAAATACACACGCATGTGCATGTATGTTTTCTCAATGTGTAATCCAGTTTCCAGAAATCTTGTTAATTATATAACATGTGCATGTATGTTTTCTCAATGTGAATGTATATTTTCTCAATGTGTTTATTATAAATATATTTTTAAAACTTTGTTCTTGTGTAGTTAGTGCAACAAAAAAAATAGTGACAAAGAAAGTTCAACACAGAAAAATACAAAATCCGACATCTAACAACACCTTCAACACTTATAAATGCTAGAAGAGTCCGCATTTTGCACAATCCAGGGTTGCTCGAGTAGTTTTTGCAATGAAAGACGCTATGAAGATTTCTTGACAGGCATCTATGCTGTTGTAACAAGGAATACAGTTTTGAACTCAAATAAGGAAAACTTGTGAAAGTTTTGAAGTATTAATAAATCTTGCTAAATTTACTTGACTAATAAGATCTTTGACGGCAGATGAGACAATAGGCTTAGCCGGAAATTTCAGATCCACCTAGACAATCCTTCTCTATGTATCTGAATGTTCTTTGGCCTCAAAAGGGAGCATACCATAGAGATACTTAAAGCACAAGATTCCAAGGCTCCATATATCCACGTTTGCGTCCTGCTATACACTCTCCATCATCTCAGGAGGAAGATAATCCAAAGTACCACCATAGTCCGCCTGCGATTGAATATATGCACGGACCAGCCAAAATGAGCAATTTTAAGTTTACCATGAAAAAATTTGCTACTAATGGATTAAATTTAATAACTACCACTAACAAAATTGTAGAATAAATAAATTTATATTATAAATACACACACGTGCATGTATGTTTTCTCATTGTGTAATCCAGTTTCCAGAAATCTTGCTAATTATATAACATGTGCATTTATGTTTTTCTCAATGTGCACGTATGTTTTATCAATGTGTAATAACATTGTATTTATTATAAATATATATTTTAAAAGCTGGTTCTTGTGTAGTTAGTACAATAAGAAAATAGTGACAAAGAAAGTTCAATACAGAAAAATACCATGGCTGACATCTAACAACACCTTCAACAATTATAAACGCCAGAAGGGTTCGCATTTTGCACAATTCAGAGACGCTCGAGTAGTTTGTGCAATGGAAGATGCTGTGAAGATTTCTTGATAAGCATCTGCGCAGTAGTAACAAGGAATATAATTTTGTACTCAAACAAGGGAAACTTGTAAGAGTTCTTGAAGAATAAATAAATTTTCAGACTAAATTTAATTGACTAATAAGATCTTTGGCGGCAGATGAGACAGTAGGCTTAGCCGGAAATTTCAGATCCACCTGGACAATCCTTATATATGTATCTGAATTTTCTTTGGCCTCAAAAGGGGGCATACCATAGAGATACTCAAAGCACAAGATTCCAAGGATTCATATATCCACATTTGCATCGTGCTCTACACATTCCACCATCTCAGGATGAAGATAATCTAAAGTGCCACACATAGTCCGCCTGCGGTTGAATGTGTGCACGGACCAGCCTAAATCAGCAATTTTAAGTTCACCCTGAAAAAATTTGCTACTAATAGATTAAATTTAATAGCTAATAGTACTAAAATGTAGAATAAATAAATTTATATTATAAATATACACATGTTCATGTATGTTTTCTAAATGTGTAATCCAGTTTCCAGAAATCTTGCTAATTATATCATGTGTATGTATGTTTTCTCAATGTGCATGTATGTTTTCTCAATGTGTAATAACAATGTATTTATTATAAAAGTATTTTTAAAACCTTGTTCTTGTGTAGTTCGTACAATAAAAAAATAGTGACAAAGAAAGTTCAACACAGAAAAATACCAAGGCCGACATCTAACAACACCTTCAATACGTATAAACACCAGAAGGGTTTGCATTTGGCACAATCTAGGAATGTTGGAGTAGTTTATGCAATAGAAGCCACTGTGAAGATTTCTTGACAAGCATATGCGCGGTTGTAACAAGGGATATAGTTTTGAACTCAAGCAAGGGAAACTTGTGAGATTTTTGAAGAATAAATAAATCTTATTGAATTTACTTGACTAATAAGATCTTTGGCGGCAGATGAGATAATAGGCTTAGAGGGAAATTTCAGATCCACCTGGACAATCCTTCTATATGTATTTGAATGTTCTTTGGCCTCAAAAGGAAAATGGACGATCATCCCTTTTGGAAAAGGAAAGGCCACAGATTAGTAATGGGCTGGTAAGGAAAGCCAGCAAGGAGGAAAGAGAAAGAACGGACAAGGGCGTATGTTGGGAGAGCCCCAGGGGGCCACTTGGGTTAGAGACTTTTTATAGTTTCGAAGGCAGTCAATGTGTCAATTTGAATTGTAACTTTATCTTGCTCTGCAACCATGTTTGCCGCTGCAAACAATGATGGAGCTCATGGTGTTTTTGGATATCAGTCTATTGTGAATTTAAATGTATGACATGCAGTTAGTTATAATGAGGTCATAGGTACCGGTACCGCTATACGACGCTGCATGTATAACACCGATTGCTGGCGTGGCAGACCGCGTCAGCAAGCTTTATTATATTTTTTTTTACTTTTTTTAGTTTGAAAAGTCAATTCTTTCTTTTTTCTCTACGTTATTAACACATATTCAAACAGAAATAAGTGCATAGATGTTTGTCAAGAAATCTTCACAGCATCTTCCATTGCACAAACTACTCAAGCATCCCTGTATTGTGCAAAATACGGATCCTTCTGGCGTTTATAAGCATTGAAGGTGCTGTTAGATGTCGACCTTAGTATTTTTCTATGTTGAACTTTCTTTGCCACTATTTTTTTGTTGCACTAACTACACAAGAACAAGATTTTACAAATATATTTATAATGAATAAGGAATAAATATATAAGTAAAACCTGTAGAATAGAGTTTTCTGTGTGGAAATTATTCTCTCTTGTTTAAAAATTCCATTTCTGAGCACCTCTACCAAGGAACAAGTTGCTGTGGATGGTCCGTGACTTTCTTGCGGTGTATAAGGAAGCAAAAGAGAAAGCAAGAGAAGCAGAAAGAATGGTCAAGGAGAAGGAAACTATTTTTTTATTGATAAAAATGTTTGATGGTGTTGATGCCCTTTGGAGTCAGACATGGCTCTCCTGGATGACTGTAGCACGAGATTCTAAATCTAAAACATGACGCGTGAATGATGGACGGAGGTGTCTGCTATTTATCTTGCTTTCACCTTCGGCAGAGGTACTCCTGATTTGAGCCATCGTATTCTTATAAATTTGTGGAGCAGGATAGTACTCACGTTCCGGCTACATAACACGCTAGGCGATAATTTGTTCTCCAAACCACCATCAACCTCTATCATGCGCAAGTTGTTCCGGCTCCGCAAAAGAAACATTCATGGTAGGAAACGCGAGCCAGAAAAATGGCTTAGTAGGAAATCAATCTATTGGGCATGTCTCACCATTTATATAAATCAGTCTACATATACACTTCAATCACGTTCATTTCAAACATATTTGTGCAGCCAAGTACTTGTTTCATATAATATTTCAGCCCACAAACCCATTACCTCTTGTATTTATTCGTCTGTAAAAATAGCTCCACATTAGGCCCAAGACTCCTTATAAAACATTTAAATTTTAAACTCAAAAAAAAAAAAAACTGGATCCAGCCTGGCACCAAACAAAACTTGCGCTTCGCATTTTCGTCAGACTTTTCTCAAAACATTACTTCACATTCATCATTGGTTAAGCAGCCGCAGGTAAGCAAGACAGCAGTAAACACACAGAGGAATACGATTCACGAAAGCAACAAACTGAAAATCCCTTCCGCCACTCATCACTCTCGCGGTGACGGTCCATCGTGCGAGATCTGTGCCTAACGGCAGATCGGCAGCAGCGCCACCTCTCATTCGTTCCCGCTCTCTCCCTCACCACGATCACCTCCCCTCCTCTCCGCTCCGCTCTCCCACGGCCGTATCTGGCATGAACAACTCCGGCCAACCACTCGGTGCAATGAGGCCAGCTCAAGCAGTTCATCCGTCGTTCTCCGGTCATCTCGCCAGCATGGCAGCATTCACTCGTTCTCCTCTGCCTGCTCCGATGAAAGCTTTCTGTTCTTCGACTCGGAAACATCACCAAAGCTTTTTAGACTAATTTAGCAGAATCGTTCATCCCTGACTAATGCCGAACAGAGTCGTACATCCCTGATTAAAGCACCAACACGCAATAGATTAAAGATAGACAACAAAAATTAAACAAATCTAAGGGCCAAATGATTTGCTAGCATACCGCAGACCCCTTGCCCTCCATACCGATCTTGATGTTCACAAGGTTGAATTCCATAGATTGAAGAGATGTGGTGGGAGAGAAAACTGACCGGGAATAAGAAGGAACGCTATCACCCACGTCTGGAATTAACCGGAGAAATCTTTAGTCGGCTAACGAAATGAAAAAAAACGAACATGAGAAAAAGATGTATAGGAGGGGAAGGATCGCGTCTCATCGCTGAAGGGTCGCGTGAAAAAGTTATAGAACACAAACCTGGTTAGATGCCGAGAACAACAGATCGGGAGGAACAAAGAGACGTCCTTCCTTTTATGAATCCTTGAAAAAAAGAAAACTGCACGGAAGCAAACAGATTCATGAGAGGGATGCACCGGTTGGAGGTAGACGGGGAGAAGATGAGGGCGTGAGGAGTTTCACGAAAAAGCCAGCGCGTCAAAAAAGTCAGTTTGCATTTTATTTATAATTATTTTTGCTAGCAATCGTTTAGGATCGTTTTGTAATTCTATTTATTCTTTCTTATTATTGTTTATTATTTCGTAAATTCTGTCATTAATATATTATTTGTTTTTTTAATATACATTTATGAATTTCTAATTTATTTGTTGTTTTGTTTTTATCATATAATTTAAATCAGATTATGCATTAAATTTTGTTATTTGTATATATTTTGTGTATTGCTAATTTCCATTATAAATAATGTCATTAGCATATATTTTAACTTTCATTAGTATATATTTTCTCTATGTAAATAGTAAATACTTAGTTTTCTATTTAAATATAATTATTTTATTATTGATGAATAATATATGATTGAATCTTATGATTTACAATAAGATTCGATTCAAGATTCATAATTTATAATTGCAATTCTCGATTCATATTTTATTTTGATAACTATGTATGTGTATCTTAACATCATAATATTTTTATTAAAAATGATAATTTTGTAGAATTATGTATAATGGTTGTAGGGATGGAGTTCATCTTTGTATCCCAAAGGAAAGCAACAATTCCTCGGCCTACCCTTAGAATTTTTTTCCCATGATACAGTGCCTATGTCAGGTGAAGCAACAATACTGATTTGTATTGCTTTGAAACCGTGGTCTTTAAGAAGAGCAACAGTGATTTGTATTATTTAGAATCCATAGGTCTCTGACAAAAAGGCTACGGCTTGGTGTGCTAAGGAAGGCGTGACCGTCTATGAAGCTATCTGGGTCATCAAACAAAGAGTGGATCATCAGAATAAATGTAAGCATATCTCATCCTTCGGATTCGTGTTTGGCCATAGTCTCAATCAGTGGCGGATTCTGACGTATTATTAGGATATGTGTTCTACATAGGGTGCAGATCCTAAAGATATTTAGGGGTCTAATTAGGTGGTGCGGTGGAGTGCATGTACAAGGCAAAAAAAATTTAGGACCCCGCGCCCCAACGGTCCGCCACTGGTCTCAATAGTTGCTATGGTCTGGATATGTACGCAGAAGAAATCTGGATGATCCAGTCAGGCGAGTCGAATCGAAGGAATACAAGTCGAAGGGCGACGAGGGCGAGGAAGACCTAAGAGAACATGGGATAAGCAGATTCAGCTAGATTTAGTACTGATTTCTGATAGGACTAGTAGGGTAGTATTTGCTTATTTGATCTCTAGTGGGGTATGACGAGTTAAGCCGTTTTTATTATATTTTTTTATATATATTTTATTATTTTATTTTTGTAATTTTTTTATTTATTTTTTTAAACATTATTTTATTGTATTTTATCTTATTTATTTTTTTAAACATTATTTTATTGTATTTTATCTTATTTATTTTGTGTATGTATTTATTTTATTTTAGTTATTTTTTTATTATTATTTTTTTATTTTTTTGTCGAGTTTGGGGTCTCTACAACAATTCTGGATGGGAGTATGATTGTGTACATCTTACCCTTCCCAAATCCTACCTAAGAGCGAAATTTAGTGGATATATTTGGTTTGATTTGGTTTGACCATAGCCTCAATGGTTATTTTGCTTATGGTGATAAGCATGACCGAAATGACGACTTTGATTCTTAAGTTAGTGAGGCATTGCCAATAAAATATAGGGAGCAAAAATCATGTTGCTGTGATTCAAATGCTTATGGCCAACACGTGAGCTCACAAGATTAATATAAGCTGACTCCTTTCTTCTGAGGGTTTACTGTTCTGACGGGGATGAGGCATTTTTTGTCCTTGGGGTGGATGTTTTTTTTTCTTCAATTGGCTGCTTCTCGGTTTTTATTGATGATGCAGGAACAGTGTTAGAGTTAATTGTCCCATATCGATTACAAATAGATTAATGGACTAGTATATAATGATATGTGGTGGTTCACCCTATTGCCTTGGTACCTTGGCTTTTAAGAGTATAAGCCCACATTCATTATATATTGGCCCACGCGCACACACACGCACGGGCTCAAACCCACCGGGTCGGGTCTGTTCCAAATTTCAACTTGTGGGCATTTGATGGATTATCATTTATCTTCACCCTTTAGAACTCCCCTTCTGATGTTAGCTCGGAGTACAGTCGCAGGACCATTTAACGAAATGATGCAAACACTCAAGTGTAACAAGGACCATGTTTTGGAGAAAAGAGGCTTGCGACTAGGGGTGCGCATTTGGATTCCGAATTCTGAAATACAGGGTATTCTAATTTTCGAAATTCTGAATTCCGAAATATCGGATTATAATACGAAATGGATCGGGATTGCGATTCAGGTTCCAAAATAATTTCGAAAAGGATTCAAAATTCTGATCGAAATTCGAATTTTGGATTCCGAATGCCCACCCCTACTTACGACGTGTACGACTTGTTTTGATATTAGTTTTGTTTTTTTATGGAAAGGCTAACCCATGATATTGTGATGGAAGAAAAGATGTGTGAATTAATATGGAAGGGAAGCATGTAATCATGCTTTATACTTCCTAACTATTGCATTAACAAATAGAATACATGAAAATAGAGGCGGACAATTAGGTGTATTCTGTTTGTAAGTGAAAACAAATATCTATCTTTGGTTGGTAGAAATTCTTTGGCTTGACGTTCGTACTTAAAACTCATGTCCTCAACCCATGAATTCTACCAACCAAACCTTAAATAGATTTTTCAAACCTCTGAAAGTGACTTCCAGTAAATATTTGGATTCTGGGTTGGCGAAAGAAGCCTGAAATGGGTCAATCAGTGAAGGCCATTACACCAAGTATCTTAAGGTGGCGGCTCAGCGTGTTTTATTTCTGATTCTCACTGCTATTGTTATACTTTTTTGCCAGTTTGAGAGGCGATTTATTATTGACTTTACTATTTCAAATTACAAGAATTATGTATGTCCAAGTTTTCTAATGTCGCATTCCTACATGCTTAAGTTCAGTTTTTATTATGTATCCCCTAGATAATTCAGTACATTTTTGTTTATGTATTTCTAAGTTTGACATTACCTGGCAAGGTGGTGTGGGCAGGGTGGGGGTTCGGAGATTGCAGGTTGTCAGTCAGGTTATGATCAAATCTCAATCTAAATATTTGATGTTTGATCGTTGCTTCTTTCGAAAATTCAATTTCCTCTCGACCCGTGGCTTGAAAGTTTTGAATTTTTGCATTGAATAATGCTACTTGTACCCTCAATTTTAACACACTTTTGTAAACCCCCTTATGTGGCAACCATCACAACCACACATTAAAAAATGAGTGTGATTGTATGTGTGGTTGATATGGGTGCCACATAAGGGGGTTTACTAAGTGTGTCAAAGTTGAGGGTACATGTAGCATTGCTTTTTTGCATTTGATTCCATTTTGACAATTGTTATACTTTAAATTACATCTACATTGTTATATCATTTCATTTCGGACCCGTGGCCTCGGCCACGGGCTCTTTAGTTGCTCACAAGTATTGCAAAACATAGTTGGAATTGAATTCCAACTATCTTTACAATTTGGAGCATATACGGCGTACATTTGCGCAAAACTATAGTACATGCAAATTTTTTTGTGTGTATTGTTGGGGTCTTTTTCATCTTTTCCAATTTTTTTTGGTCTTTTTGGGGGCATGTACGTCTTTGTATACTCTTTCCGCTGGGTTTCTGAAGTTCTCTTTCCTCTGCTTCATCTCTCCTGCAGGAGGCCACTTCTTCTTGTCGTTAATTCATGATGGGTGCAAAGAGTAATGCTCGTGCAAGTGCACACGGTTTTAAGTAGTGTCTTTACTAAGGTAAGTAAAAGTCATCTCCCATGGAAGTAGTCCAAACATGCTTAATTCACAACAAAACATCAAGGTAACTGAGATCATAACAAGTGATTCCAATAAATTACTCACTAAACTAAAATGCAACTAAACATGAATAAAATGAAAGCAATGTAACAAGAATGGTGTTGCGAGCATTCAAACTACACAAGTAAGGGATTTAGGTGATGAACACAATGGAGAGATGCTCAAGGCTTTGGTTTGTTGCCTCACTATGTGTCTAAAGATTCATTAACCGTGCTATGCTTAGTTTTGCTAAATGTAGAACCACAAAGTGTGTGACACCACAAGTTAGGGGTGCTATACCCCAAGGACGGCAAGCGTGGTTGTATTTAGTGTCTACTTTTGCCCTTGTGATCGGGTTTCTAGGCAAGAGTTCCAACATAAACAAGATAACATGTAAACTTCAAATCTAGGCTAGTTTTCACACGAATGATGTTACTCACTTCATAACTCATTTTGTCACACAATGAGCCACGGCTCTCCACAACTATAAGTGCAAGAACGAACCTACGATTTATTGCAAGATAGTTGACAATATCAACAAAGCAAGGGGGTGATTGAACAACAACAGCAAGAACCTGCTCATTAGGGAATGAATCTGAAATAGGAGATGGCAAATCAGGAGAATGAATGCCCTCTAACCTAGATAAATGATCAGCCACCACATTTTCACTCCCTTTCTTGTCTTCTATTTCAACATCGAACTCTTGTAAGAGAGAATCCAACGAATAAGCCTCGGCTTTGCATCCTTATTTGACATCAAATACCTGATAGTTGCATGATCAGTGTAGACAACCACCTTATCCCAAGAATATAAGGTCTGAATTTGTTGAAGGAGTAAATCACAGCAAGCATCTCCTTCTCAGTTATAGTGTAATTTAGTTCTGCTGCACTGAGCATCCTGCTTGCATAGAAAATGGTGTGGAATAACTTCTCCTTGCGTTGTCCTAGAACAGAACCAATTGCAACATCTGAAGCATCACACATTACTTCAAAGGACAGGGTCCAATCAGGTGCTTGCATAACTGGTGCTGTGGTAGACCCGCTGCGGGATGCCCCCGGTTCAACTCATGGATTATTGATCATTGTTTAACACCTTTGAGATTTATCGGCTCTAGATACACCTGGGCGAGGGGTTTATGTCATGAGCGCATTGATTAGGCGATAATTAATGAAGATTTCGCCTCTATCTTTCCGCTTAGTGGTATTAAACACTTGCCTAGAGTATCTTCCGATCACTCACCGCTCTCTATTTCTATTGTCTCGCAGGTCCCATCTCCCCGACTGCCACCCCCTTCAAATATTACAAAGCATGGGAAGCTCATGCAGACTGGTCCGAGTGGCTTATCTCCCACTGGCGGACAGATTTGCCGCTTGTCGCCGCGCTTGAGGCTCTATGCAACCATATACCCGATTGGAAATTTAATGTCTTTAGAGACATCCACAAACAAAAGAGGAGACTCCTCGGATGGATGGATGGTCTTCAACAAAGTTGTGCTTTGAGACCCTCTCCTTTCTTGATTCGTCTGGATGCAAGCCTACGGACTGAGCTAGAGAATGTCCTCACTAAAGAAGAGTTGCTCGACTGGCAGCCCTCCCGTTGCAATTGGGTGAACTACGGGGATCGCAATACGAAGTTCTTTCATGCTATACACAGAGCAAGGAATTGCAAGAATCCGGCGAAAAGGTTACAACTTGACAATGGATTATGGTGTTCTGACCGTACAATCCTCATTCAGGAAGTTTCCTCTCACTTCGCCAATATTTTTGGCTCTTCACGAAGGGAGTCACCCTCCCCTTTGCCAAAATTTCCCTTACTTGGTTGCTTCCCACCCTTATCTCACTTTGATATCTCTCTTCTCTCGCAACAGGTAGATGACCGTGAGATAACCAAGGCTCTCTTTGACATGGAGCCCACTAAAGCTGTCGGTCCGGATGGCTTCTCCAGAAGCTTCTACCAGCACAATTGGTCATTGGTTGCTCCCTCCCTGCTTGCCTTTGTCCATCAGATTTTCGACAGTGGTGTATTCCCTCCCGTCGCCAACAATGGGATGATCGCTCTTCTTTCTAAGATCGACAAGCCAGAACATTTTGAACACTACCGCCCCATCAGCCTTATCAATATTAATGTCAAGGTGGCTCTGAAGGTTCTTGCCAACAGGTTGAGAACTATCATGCCTTCGGTGATATCGCAGGCTCAGTCTAGCTTCATCCTCGATCGCAACATTGTTGAGAATATCATAGTAGCCCAGGAGGCCATCCATTCTATGCGCGGTCGCAAGGGGAGGACGAGCTTCATGGCTATTAAAATTGACCTTGCCAAGGCTTTTGACAGAGTGGAGTGGAGTTTCATTGAGGACACTTTACTAGACGTGGGCATCCCCTTACATCTCGTTGGTGTCATCATGTCATCACTCTCCTCTAGCTCTACTCAAATCATTTGGGATGGACTACGTGGTGTCGAGTTCACCCCTTTGCGGGGGGTCCGTCAGGGAGATCATATTTCCCCTTACCTTTTTGTTTTATGCATGGAGCGTTTATCGTATTTGATAAACAGGGCCGTTGAATTGGATTTTTGGCGGCCTCTAACCTTTGGTTGGGGTAAGTTCAGTTTATCACACTTAATGTTTGCTGACGACTTGATCCTTTTTGCAGAGGCATCGGAGGAACAGGCTGAAGTCATCCAAGAAGTTTTGCAAACCTTCTCTTCTTGCTCCGGACAAATGGTGAACGTTAACAAGTCTGTCTTGTGAACTTCTCCAAATGTCCCCCAAGCCGTACGTCAGAAGGTGAAGCTGGCTTTAGGGATCCGTTGTGTCCCCGATCTAGGAACTTATCTGGGTGTTCCGATTATACATGGGCGTGTATCTCTGAAAACCCACGAACCTAGCCTGATTAAGATGCGCAAGAAGGTCGCCCACTGGAGCTCAAGGAAAATCTCCGTGGCGGGCAGATTTGTTCTTTGCAAGTCTGTTTTATGCGCCATCCCCTTATATCATATGCAATCATCTCAGTTCCCCCTTCTGCTCTGTGATGACATGGATAAAGTGGTACGATCTTTCTTGTGGAAAGGCAGTGCCTCTCCAGGATCCTCCTCCCTTGTAGCATGGTCCACCGTCTTCCTAAAGAAGGAGAAAGGGGGGCTTGAAATATCTACCTTCCGTGATGTAAACAAGGCCTTCGTGGTCAAGCTTGCTTGGGATCTCTTGGCCGGGCCACGTAAATTATGGAAGGATATTTTTATTGTTAAGTACAACCTTGACTTGGATACTCTACTCCCTGCACGTCCTGCCACCTCTGGATCTCACTTATGGAAACAGGTACTCCAGAAACTACTGGTCGCCCACCAATCCTCAAGATGGGTGATTAGGGATGGTGCCTCAGTATCCTTTTGGGTGGACTTATGGTTTTCTTTTGATGATATTTTGTTAAATTTGTCTATGCTACCTGTCCCCTCCTCGGACCTTACACTTAAGGTGAATGACTTCTATCTAGCCACAGGAACATGGGACAGCGTGAGGCTTGCATTTTGGCTTCCTTCTGATGTGGTTTCCCAGATTCTTTCCATTCCCCCACCCATGGCAGAAGCCGGTGCTGATGTTAGATCATGGGCGCTCTCCCCAAATGGTGTTTTCAGCTGCACCACGGCCTTGGAACGGCTATGCCAGCCCCTGCGGCAGCAAGCGGACCTCCCCTGGCACTATATTTGGAGGATCCCCGTTCAAGAACACATCAAGTTGTTTCTCTGGCGTACACTTCAGGGTGCCTTATGGACTAGGAGGAACGCTATCGAAGAAGCCTCTCTGCATCTCCAGGATGTCATCTTTGCTCTCAACCTGAGTCTATTCTCCACGTCCTTCGTGATTGCCATCGGAGTAGATCGATTTGGAAAAAGCTTCATTCGCCTTTAGATGATGCCCTTTTTCAATCTTTCTGCCATACGGATTGGATTTTTTCTAATATTAACCCCTCTAAGTCTTCTTCTTGGTGGCAGGCCCTATTTGCAACGGCGTGCTGGCAAATTTGGTGCACTAGGAATGAAGAAATCTTTCAACAAGTACCTATCAAGGGGGATGGTCTCACCGCCGCCATCTTGGCAATCGCTTGGAATCGCAGCGGCTACTCCGATTGACCTCCACTTTTCCCACTATGCATAGTACAGAGGCAACAGGCTACTCTCACGGTGACCGATTACCCCGCCTGGAGCTCTCTCAACCTGCGGATGGATGCATCTCAGTCGACGGTGCAGTTTGTAGGGACACCTATGCCACAGCATGTGGCGGGGTCTTGCGCGATAAGCACAACGCATGGGTGATTGGCTTTTCCATTCATTTGGGGCGCTGTTCGGTGCTAACAGCAGAGCTTTGGGGCATATTCCATGGACTCTGTCTTGCTGAAAGAGCTAACTTGCGTCGTTGTAGGCTGCTTTCGGACTCTCAACAAGCTATAAACTTGATCATGAGGATATCTTCGGACATACACAATGTTGAGCTTCTCCGGAGAATCCGCACGAAGGCAATGCAGTGGGATATCTCTGACTTTCGCTACCTGCCACGACGCCTGAATTTGGAGGCTGACGCTATGGCAAAGACGGAGCTCTCCAACCCCGACCACACTCTATGCTTATTTTCTGACCCATTGCCTTGGCTAGGAGTCCATGACACTGCCTCCGGATCTGGTTGGGATGCTACTGGCCCTATTTTCCCTAATTCTGCAGTTCATATACTTTCTGCTGTTGAGGGGAGAAATACAAGCTCCTCTGCCCTGTTCCTGTTTGATCCCCCTTGAGGGTGGATTTATTTTGTAACTGTCATTAGGCTTGGCCTCCATAGTATAAAAAAAAATATTTGTGATACAAAGTTTGTTGTAGAAATGCCTTGCAAAAGTATTGAGTTAGTATGAAATTGAGCTGGACCCACGTGCGCGCCTTCCAGCTCGGGCCGGTCCATGCGCTCGACCCGATCTGATCGTGGGTGTGTGGCTGGGCCGACCCACTTCTCTAAAGCCCGCTATCTTTTGGCCCAGAAAATAATAACTGAATTTAATTTTGGGGCAATTCCTCTCACTTGGAGGAGAAGATATATACTGTGGATATACATGAATCGAACACGGGATAAAAATGTGCGATTTTGGATGGAGATTGATGAACACTAGAGATTGTGGGTGATCGTATTATAGTGGGAGTAACTCTTGGAAAATTTCATCATAAATATTGCCCCTTGTAGATTTCCAAAACTTACTTTTGCAATTAGCAATCTAAATATGCATTTGTATTAAGTTTTGGTATATAAGGTATTTTCTAAATTTCCTGTTCATTATGATCTAATTGTGCTTATTCTTTCCTGTTCATTATACTAAAACTTACTATTTCTGAGGCCATCAAGAAATAGGAGAAGGACAACAAAATTAAGTATGGACATCTCCTTAACCGCATGGTCAATAATTTGTTCGATTTGTTAGTGGTGTTCAAATTTGCAAAAGTAATCTGGGATACCCTGTAGATGAAATATGGTGTTGATGATGCGGGGAAGATTAAATGCATTGTCGGAAAGTGGCTTGCCTACAGAATGGAGGATGATAAGCTAATTCGAGAGTGGTTGCTATTGAGGAGCATTATTCATGACCACTTTCGGTTATGCTAATCCTGTTTTAGCTATTGTTTTAGCTACCGGTCAAGTTGCTATTTTTTTGGTGTTCAATCTACTAGTGTATTGCTGATGTTATTTTCCTAAATAGCAGTTTTGTGTTACTCGAGCTACTATTTTTTTGCTGTTAAAGCTAATTTCTTTTTTGTTGTTAAAGCTATTGTTTTTTATTCATGCTACTTTTTTTTTCTTGTTGTTCAAGCTATTGATTTGTTGCTGAGGTCATGAAATAACAGTTTGTGTTGTTCCAACTACAGTTGTACATTGAACTGTTCAAGCTATTGTTTTGCTACTAATTTTCTTATAATTCTTTAAAATACAATTCTCTTCAGGCTAAGGTGCTGGTTGTTGTTCAATAGCAACTCTCAACAGCAACTCAGAGTTTCTTCATTTCATGATTGTTGTTTTGCACAAGAAGTGTGGAGGCTGATCAGAAATTGGACGAACATTCAGACACCAACAACAATCATGCCATCAATTGAAGATTTTGTGGAAAGTGCCCTAACTAAACTGAATAATCCTTGGAAACGTAAAGATTGGGGAGTAATCTTACAACATACCTCCTGACGAGGAATGATATAAGACACCCAGATTTGGCACTCAAAACACACCCATGCCTTATGAGCGCACACACACCAACATTGGTATGTGTGTGTGCATGTGTA
>JAOYMZ010008718.1:0-21798 GCA_025802335.1 Pinguicula primuliflora
GTTAGCCTCTAGATGTTCTAGAGAAGACTCTCTTGTACCTACTATTTTATAGTGGAAGAATTGTTCGGAGTTTGTCCTGTGGACGTAGCCCAAGATTGAGGGTGAACCACGCTAAATTCTCGGTGTCCATTTATTTTCTTCACCTGCCTGATTTCTCCATTATTATTATTTTATCCGCTGCACCCAACACTTCTCTGTTTTTTCGAAATTAACAATGTGATGGTAACTTATTAATTGAATTACTCTCTCTCTTTTTTTAAACCCTTTGGCAAGATGATTCTGAAGGGGATCCATTTGCTTACTTTGAATGCTTTGAATATTGAAATATGGCTCTTAAGTAACTTACAATGCTTATAGGAATCTCCTCAAGCTTCAAGGATCAAAGTTTTAGCAAGTGGAAATGCCACGGAAAGAAGATTCAAGTTAGAATTTTGATTGTTTATTTTTCCATTCCGATGGTCAGAATCAACAGCATTTACAAATGAAGTGATCCACCCCTGGTCGTCAGATCAACGAATGGACGGTCAGGATTATAATTTTGCACATAAGGGCACTTGTCCGGGATTAGAAAATTTTCGTTTAATTGTATGCATGTGCAGTGTTTGGATAGGTGGGAGTATATTGGCATCACTTGGATCCTTTCACCAATTGTGGTTCTCAAAGACGGAGTAAGTTTAAATCATTACACTTTCACACATGGCCCCCCCGTCTCGGGGACAAAATTTCTCATTTGTCTTGTTGGCAATAATATTTGCACAGGTTCGAAGAGCATGGATCTTCTTATATCCAACGGAAATGCCCATAAATGTAGTCCCGTGTTAGTGCGGAATTCGACTTTGCTTCCTAGTTTCAGTATCAGGTGTTTGGATTCAATTCCAGTTCTTGCATGCTATGTATCCTTGGCCGCCAGGTGCTTCAGGGCATTCTGCTTATTATAGTAACTTAGGTCGAGGACGATGTAACTTGGGCTTCGACGATCACAGGTTCTGAACTTGTACTCTGATTAATCGAAGGAAAAACTGATGTTCTTCGATGAGAAAACATTATTTGTTGTGTTGATAGAGCTTTTCCAGTGAGATGTAAGCTTGTGTTGTTGTTATGGTAAGCGCTAGTATCTACAGATGCCATTGTACAAAAACAATGAAAGATCCTTACTTCGCCCAGATTTTTCTTGGACTGAGCGAAAACAAGGAACTGTTCCTTTTCTGTTCATTTTTATTGTCAAATTAATGTGCACACTAAGCATTCGTCCTGACCGCCCCGCCCAACCGGCCAATTTTTTTTTTAAGTTTCTTCACGTCCGGCCGAACGTTGCTTAGGCGTTATGGGCGTTTTTTGGGGTCTGACCGTTCTATTTGCACTTCCCAACTTCTCGGTTACATATGTATATAAAAGGACATGTTCAGTATACATATAAAATATAAATTCACATATAAATTTACACATGAATTTACATCTGCATAATTTCGTCGCCCGTTGGCAGAACTTGTCACATTATTGGAAAGTTTATACATAGGAGATCAAAATTCTATATTTTGGTATTGTTCGGATGATTCCATCGCCAGTAATTTCGTTTCATATTTTCCCTTGGATTAAGTAGTCCTAAATTAGGATTTAGAAAATTCCGGTGACGAATTCGCTGGAATCGCACCTAAACACGATTTTTTTTATTTCTATGTATAATGTTTCAACTGTTATTGTCAATTCCGCCAAGGGGCGATATTAGAAACCAAAATTAAAAATATATATTAATTTATGTGTAAATTTATATATTTATAGAATATGCCCTTTATATAAATATACATCTATATAAGTAAAGGTTCAATTTACATCTTATACATTAAAAAAAACATCATGTGCGCACCCTCCAATAATTATGAACTAATTGCCCAAATTTGGATTTATTTAACTCTCACGTGTCGGATATATTTAAGGTCTGTTTTGCACAGAAGTATTACTACTTCTTATAGTACTTCTTCTATTACTTCTACTACTACTTCTTCTAATTTTTAGAACCTTTAGTGTTTTGCGCAAGTGCTTAAAAATAATCATTTAAAATTTTATTTTAATTATAAATAATAAACTTAACATTATGTTACTAAAATAACATTCAACTATTTAATTAAAATATATTAGTTAAGGTTAATTTGGTCATAAAAAATATTTATACTTGAATATTATTACAAAAATGTCCTGCTTATTTTTAAGAAGGAAAAAAAGCATTTCATGAGGTGCTTATTTTTAAGAAGATAGAGATCTTAAAAAAAGAACAAGTACTAGTACTTCTTTTACGCAAAACACTCCTTTAATGTCCACCTCATCGAATTCATTGAGTCATGCACCCAAGGGCGGAACTGGGGCGTGGTGGGCCTGTACTATAGCTCGGGCCTGATTTTGAATTTTTCAAGAAGATTATAGGCCCAAATTGAGTCCGCCCCAACAAAAAAAAATTTAGCCCGAGCCCAAATATGGGTCTGATTCCGCCATTGCTTGCACCCATACATTTCTTCTCATTTGCACAGTTAGAAAATTTCTTACACGATTTCTTCTCATTTTTTGGTTTTTTACGGGTTTAAATTTTTCGTCGGTGAAGTCGTCGCAATACTAACTATCGGATTAATTGTCGTCTTTAAATAAAGTTTAGCATTTAAGATTTATACAGTTTGAGTTTATTATTTAGGGTTTTAGTTTTTCGATGGCGAAGCCGCGTAATATTAATTGTCGTCTTTAATTAAAGTTTAAAATTTATAGAGTTTGGGTTCATCATTTAGGATTTTAGTTTTTCGACGGCGAAGCCGTCATAATATTAATCGTCCTCTTTAAATAAAATTTAGCATTTAGGATTTATAGAGTATAAGTCAATCATTTAAGATTTTATTTTTTCGGTGACGAATCTATCGTAATGTTAATTGTCGTCATTAAATCATGTTTACCATTAGGGTTGGTGGTACACACAAAAAAAAATTTGATAATTGCCCCTAATATTAGCATTTAGCAAATTGACATTAACTAAATGGGGTTGGAGAATCTGGGAAAATTAATCACTCGTTTTGTTTATTTACTGTGGGCTGGGTTCTTTATTTTAAATTTTCATCCTTCTTTTAATTATGAGTGGGCCACGTGGGAATTAAAGAGAGTTAAATAAATTCAAATCTGGGCCATTAGTTTACTAGAATAGGAGGGTGTAGATGTGATATTTTTTTTAATGTATAAGAAATATTAGTTGAACCTTCCTATATATATATACTAGTGTAATGCCCATGACTACAGTAACTGGTGCGAATGACACTCTGTGAAAATGAGATGATGACATGAATATAATTTTGAGTTACATGTATCCCGTGAACATAAACAAGAAATAGTAAGAGATGAAACACCTGAATCATGTGAGTTTTAATAAGAAATCCAGAAAGAAGCAAAAGATTGTAACGGTAATATCTGTATTTCACACAATCCTAAAGAACCAAAAGCTGTAGAGACAACTAATGTTGTACTTAGTACCGGAACTGTCCCAAACAAAAATTTAGAAAGATTGTAACAGATTAATGTACAAAACTGAAATGTACATTAAAGAGTGCATTTCCCACTCTTCAACTAAAGAATCAAAAGATTGTGACAGATTAATGTACGAAACAAATTTGAATGTAACGAAACTATCCCAAAACGTTTGTATGCCAGTGACATTATCTGGGTATTTTCCCTGAAAGGAAGGCATAAGCACGCCAATTGGTATATGGGATAAATGTGACACCACTCGAACGACAAACAAAAAGCTTAGGCATTTAATACTTACTGCGTTGTAAGGGGCGGCAATTTTTCGTACAAACTGAATGTTTACCTTCAGCAGTAAAAACTTTAGCATAAACTGGAATTGTGGGGTGATCAATGTAATATAACAAATATCAGAAGCATTTGTAATAATATATAACAAATATAGTTTTTAAGAAAGGCATGTCAGAAATAAAAAGCTAATCTACCTTCCGATATTGAGTTTCCAAAAAAATGCAGTCATGTACAAAGAACTTGACTGCATATGAGTAATATGATAAGATAAGCAAAGAATATGAGTAATATGCTTAACTATAAAAAGCTATAGTTAAGCAAAGAATCCTAGTAAGATAAAACAAACAAATGAGAAAAAAGCATATCTATGAGTAATATGAGTAATCACATGAATTTCGTATGAGCTGTGATAAGATGAGTTGTGGTAAGAGAGCCAAAATTCTATGTGCAAAAGATTATAAGTACGACTAAAACAACAAAATCAGACAATTATGTTGAAAGGTTAAGTAATGAGTTGAGCTTGACAGTAGAACGAATTATAAATAAAGGTCAAAGTAACGTCTGAGATTAGGAAACAGACCTAGTTAGTTGAGGATCTCCAGGTATACGATGTTCGGTGTGAAGCTTATGCTATCCTTCGATAGTAGTAGGCTCACTCGGTTATATGACGTGCATCTGGAGCAACATAGGCTTGGCCATGACTAAAAATTAAGTTACGCTGGTCAATACCGACGAATCTCATGGATTGACCTTGTGCCTTGTTGATAGTCATTGCAAATGCCAAGTGTACCGAGAATTGATGTCTGATTAGTTGGAATGGCAACTCAGTATTGGAGGGGGCAATGAGATTCGCAGAATAAATTCCAACTGACCGGCTTGTTCGCCGGTGAATATCATGACTTCAAGAACTCTTGGGCAGTATTTTGTGATCATTAGTCTTGTCCCGTTGGACAGTCCTCATTTAGGAGCAATATTCCTCAATAGAATAACAGGACAACCCACTTTCAATGAAAGGCAGAATGGTGGGAGGCCTGATGGATTTAAAGAGTTGAGGAACTCAGTCGGATAGCAGTTCCTGGTATGTGGGTTGGCATTGTCGTGTTCTGACATGTTGTCCGCCGCAAAATATGTATGTATGTCACGTGGGAAAGTTTCAATTATTGCGGCATTGATAGAAGCTACATCATCATTTCTTGCAGCCAGAATACTTCTCTCGGTGAGATATGAAGGTGTGGCTGTACCGGGAAGGTTGAGGTCTGGGTAAATAGAGGAGATTAGTTGATTCAACTCAGTGAACTTATGTATGTTGGCCGGTATGCATATCCGATCAGTTGCGCCTTGCCTAACCTGTGCAGTGATTGGAGCAGTATGCGTTAGTGGAATGAAGACAGAGCGGAAAATTGAAGTAGTGATATGAGTGCAGTACCTCTGTTAAGAATTCATCATATGCAATATTGGCGGGATTCGTGCATTCCAAGCGCATGTTTGCCGATAGATATAGTGCGTTGACCGATGTCCAAATCTAGGAGCGCTTTAAGCATGTGCCGACAATTTGTTCACGGGATCCTTTAGGCTTAACTGGCAAGGTTTGGCGGAAGTCACTGCCGAAGACAATGGTAATGCCACCAAAAATAGAAGGTACATCAAGTATGTCATGAAGTGTCCGATCGACAACTTCAACACAATAGCGATTCTGCATTGGAACCTCATCCCAGATAATCAGTTTTGTCTGCCTGAACAGCTCTGCCTGATGCGATTGCTTACTAAATCCACAAATTGAAGTGTCCAAAATGTCGAAAGGTATAGAAAATGTAGAATGAGCCATTCGTCCACCTCTGAGTAGGATAGCAGCAATTCCAGCGGATGCAACCGAGGTTAGAGTAAGATCGAGGCTTCGACACTTCGGTGAGATTGTATTGTATACAAATGTCTTGCCAGTACCTGCACCACCACTTAAGAAAAATACAGTTCCGTTGTTTTGAAGAACAGAAGACATGATGGAATTGTACGCGCTGCGTTGTCCAGGGTTAAGCTGGTAAACGGCGGCATCCACAAGTTCATCGAGTGCATGCCGTTAAGTATGAAATTAGAAGTGAATAGAAGCAAATGTATGTGCCGAGCATTGTCTAGATAAAAGTGTGCAAGGTAGAGGTGGTTGTACCTGAATGTGTAGGGCTTGGTGCTCGAGTAGTAGTCGGTTGCCGATTTGTGACTGCCAAGCTGCCGATGGAATTGACATTGGAGGATAATCATTTAAAGTTTTGCCGTACTCCAGAAGAAGTTCATTAATAAGATGTAAGCCATAGTCCTCAACATGTGTCTGAGTAGGATCTGCAATGTTGATAACATTGCGGAGATAATGGCTGAGGTCGTCACATATGTCAGCTGAGAATTGAGTCCATAAGACTAAGGGCTGCACAGGTGAGCATTGTGTGAGAATCATGCAAAATAATCGTCTTAATTGATATCCAGTTTGCACGGTACATGCCTCTTGAAGGCATTAAATCAGTTCAGAATCATCTTTGAGTAGGCCCCTTGCAATACATGCCATTTTGAAAGTTTCACAAACAACACTGTTAAAAGTGCGTAGGTCTTCGAACGACTTAGCCCCTGTGACAGCGGTCAGTAGCAGACGTAAATAGAAGTGCTCACCTGAATTAGGAGTTGCAAAGTACATGCGCCCTATGGCAAAACCTTGTTGTCGTAGGGACCAATCATTCTGTAACCATACGAACTGCTGCGAGAAATCTTGGTAAACATAGGCTGTTGAGTGTGGAATGGCAGCATACCAAGCAAAGTACCTTGTCAGGGTTGATATCTCAGAGGCAGCCATTGCAACGATTTGGGTAGGAGGTTCAGATGGATCGTAAATAATACGATGCATTCCCGATAGATGCAAGTGCAATCTTTTGACAGTTGGTTACTCGCCGTGCATGTGGAAACCGAAGAGCCACCAAGCAGCCTCGTACGGGCCTATGTACCGTGAGTCCAGGTACTGTTGTATCTCATCATTTTGTCTGCCCAAAACAATTGTCGTGCGGTCATGTCCCTTGTAAATATACTTGTGAATATATTTGACACACCTGATTCCCGTACAAACTTCAACATTGATATGACAATTATATTTGCGAGATAAGAAAGGATTGTAAGGGACGACAAAGCGATTGTCGAGCTGATGATTTTGGTAAGGGTAAGTTATTCCTGCAAGACTGGAAAGTCAGAAATGTGAACATTTAAATGTTAGTACGAAACGTATATTTAACTGAGGGCATGAATGTGTAAATATGGTAATATAAATCATTGCATCAGAAACAGACATGCATGTAAGAAATAAAGCTTGTCGTAAGGATACGAAGCACTCATCTGAAAGCACAAATTTTTGCATTCCACATTAGCACGAACAATTTCAATTAGAATGCTATTTCACGGAACTCATATGCTTCAGTAACACGTTGAAGTTAGAAAAATGAATGAAGCACATACACCGGACATGTCGAGAACAAAAACAACCAATCGGAATAAAAGCAAGAATTAATGAAGGATAATAAGAGTAAGCTAAACATTGTTATTATTGGATCAGAAAGCTTTAAAAGAAATGAATGGCATATGATGAATTATGACCAAAATATTTAATATAGTATTCGATGGCCCATCATGCAATATATAGTCGTACTAAGCATGGCCATCATGCAGTATATAGTCGTCTTTAAAAAGTGTTCTGTTTGTCAAGAAAACTACAGAATGCAACACAGCAGCTGCAAATATAAAAAACCAAATGCAACGCAGCGACATGTTCAACTATCTTCGTGCAAAACTTAGGAATTAAAAATAACGTGCAGATGTTCTTCGGATGCAAAACAGCAGCAGAAGCAGAACTGTGAGTAAAGGGACCTAAAAAACCATAGAATGCAACACAGCAGCAGCAAAAATAAAAAACAGAATGCAATGCATCAACATGTTCTACTATCTTGGTGCAAAAATCAGTAACCAAAAAATCATTAATCTATGGAAATTTGTAGATTGTATACTAAACAATTCGTAAAATCAAATCCAGAACGAAGAAAATCAGCAGCCATGCAAACTATGAAAGCAAGAAATAAACATGAATTTTCATTTGTGTAAGGACTGAAGTTTAAGAAACCAAAAAGCATAAGAAATAGAATGTAGAGTATATTTAAATCCTGAATATGCTATCTTCATAATGTAATGATATACGACTAAACAGGTAGCGGAAAGGCAGAGGCAAGTGAAAGAGTACCTGTGTTGCACTGATGGTATACGGGATATCCATCTTCCTGCATGGTGGTGAATTCAGCAAAATCTTAGGGATATTTTTTGGAGCAGCGGTTGTTTTCATGCATGGGGAATTCGGGTTGTTCCCGCCGCACGGGCCATGTATCATGCAGTTAAGTATGGTGTCAAAAAGCTCCGGGTCAACTTTTCTGTTTGGAAACTCTGCACAAACATGCTGTCAACATCCTCACATGTATGTATTTTGTGAGCAACTCGAAGGAACAGGAGCGCATGCATGTGCGGCAATCCTCTTTTTTGGAACTCGATAGTGTAGACATACCTGACTATAATCCCGAAGACCTGCCCCAAGTTAATGTCATGCATCAAAGCTTTTCTTTTTAGTTCAAAGACACGTGCGACTAAGTCTGGTCGGTCGTCATAACTTTGATTTGGAAGGAGAGCGTCAATAATCTCTTGCCACTTTGGGTTGGCAGTCATAGTAAGAAAGATGTCTGGATGATGATGGTAGCGCGTGATGGCCATGGAATCTTGGAACAACTCGAATATATTCCTCAGGCTGCCAGTATGAGATGAAGGAAGTACAACACGTTGTCCCACCTGGCCTGGTATAAGGTCTGATGGGCCTATGTCTGTCAAGTTCTGGGCAAAATCCGACCTGAACTTGTCCTGGTTCTGCCACACATATTTAAGACGGTTCTGCTCTGTTGCTGACCATGCATCTACAATGAATTCCTAGAATAATTTGCGAGCCCTAAGCATTGGAGAATACTCAGCTGGGCGTTGAAACAATCTGTAGCGGTAGAAATCCATCATAGTAAGTCTGGTAAGTGTATACGCCTCTAGTGAAACACTCCAGAGACACATACCTTGATCCCAACCGAAGTTGTCGTACGAAAATAAGAGCATGTAGTGAAGAGGTAAATATGCTGGGCGGCATTCACTAATGTGCTCGAGGCGGTTGTCATGTGTGAGTCGTACAACGATGTCACGTGAAGTGCCCACACCTCCACCATCACCAGGTACGACTACAGCAATTTTGCTGGTAGTGGGAAGGTTATAGCAGCAGGGGGCCTGCGAGGTAGTGTACCTGAAGAAGAGGTGGTATTAGACACAGTTTAATAAATGGTAGTGCAAGGCAACGAACGAAGTAACGTCTTACCTGAGGCAGGCATGAACGTTGTGGAGTTTCGGTAGGATTTGACTTAATATGGCATGTGTCTGGCGAAGCCAACTAACAAACGGGTTTACCTGCAGCAGAGTGTTTTGTATGGTCTCGAAAACACTCAGCATGCATTGAGTATTTCTGGAATTTCGGATCGCCAATGCGACTGCTGGGTTGTAGATATAAAGTTGTGCGTAAGTAGCGGTATCTTGGCTTTCGGGTTGTAGGGGACCAATACGATGGTAGAGCCTGCCGTGTATAATGAACGTGCGTGGTCCTCGACCTTGCAACTCACGAGTGCCTAATGTTGTTCCGAGGCTCGTAAATGCGCAAGCCATGTTATAACTTCTGATATGCTCTTTAAAGGATCTGGACCATGCATCCGTGCCCTCGTAGAGTATGAACAGTGACCACGGGAGTGGAGTTAGCAGGGGTAGGTGGACTTGTCCATCAAGACAGCATATTCCAAAAACGGGATTGCGTATGGAAGAACGCATCAAATGCTCATCGACCCAGTGTAATGCTTGACACATGCGGCCTTCGATGTCCATCTTACCACGGGAGTGTTTAACAGGTCAGAGCTGCAAAAGGGGTTAGTTTCAAATCAATTAGTATAATGTAAGAAAGTTACTATTATAGATGGGGTATGCGTAATCAGGTACGTACAGGACTGCTGCGCTGCTTGGATGACCGTCGCCTGTTTGTATTTTGCATAAAAGATGTGGGCAAGATGCATGCAGGTGTAAGAACAGGTTGGAGTAAGGCACCCGCTTGTTAGGTATTTGTACTAGGTATCTGTACAGAAGTACTTGAAATTGTAGACAGATCCTGTTTGTGTGCAACATTTGTATGTGAGCAGCTGGTTAGTTAATTCAATTTGGAAAGTTTCTTAAGCAGGAAGAAGTAATAGTAACACCTTACGTACCTATATTGAATGGTTTGCATTTACTGGCTGTGCGATTTGAGAGGATGACGACTGTGCAGAAGTACTTGGAAGTGTAGACAGATCCTGTTTGTGTGCAACATTTGTATGTGAGCAGCTGGTTGGTAAATAGTAATATTTGGAAAGTTACTTAAGCAAGAAGAAGTAATAGTAACACATTACGTACCCGTATTGAATGGTTTGCGTTTACTGGCTGTGCGATATGAGAGGAAGATGGCTGATAGGGGCAGCTGTAAGAAGTAGACGGTTCCTGTTGTCGGACAGCATTAGTTGCTGAGCATCCGGAAATTAATGTGAACATGTTACGTACCTACATCGCACGTTTTGTGAGTACTGGCTATGTGCCTATAGAGCATGACGCCTGTGAGGGACAGGTGTTAGAAGACATGCGTGTTATGAATGAGTAAGGTGTTGTAACGAAGAATGCTGCGTACTTGTGTAGTATCTACCCTGATGCATTTTCCGAGTGTGACTGACCGTCTTCGGTCTGCATCTGACTGCTGAACAATGGATTGTGAAATGAAGGAGTCCTGTTATTAAAGATAGTTAATTAAACAACAGATGTTTGCAGTCAGAACAAAGGTAATCAGTTAGCTAACGTGTTGAGATGGTATGGGCAGAGGATTGGATGTAAGCTGGGGACCTGCACGCGGATTTGGTATGTGCTGTAGTGGCAATGTGGCAGCAGTTGCCTGTACAGAGTAGGGAGTTACAAAAAGCAAAGCACAGAGCAGTTGTAGGTTAGGGAAGCACACCTGTGAGTGATTTTGATTGGGGTGGTGTGATGCTGGGCTGGACTTCATTAGGCGGAGCTCTTATGGGTGGTCTGTTCGGGCAGTTAGGCCCTGCACGATAGCAGTAACATTTGGTGGCACTCCGGTGCATGGTCTGATACGACGCGTAGTATGCGCAGCAAGATGAAACTTGTAATCAGTAATGCCTGAGTATGTGCAGTCACAGAATTTGCACTTCACCCTATTGCCGGGCAGACGGATCCCATAAGCCCAGCATGGATCTGTTGGGCGGTCGTGAGGTGGCATAACATCTGTAGCTTTTGATAATATCAACGAACTGTAATGAGAATGTGTACCTTACATCAGAACAACATGTATAATATAGAATGTACAAATGTGAACCTTAATCGGAGAAGAACAAAGCTACCGAAGACATGAAAGTGGCAGCACCCACCAAACGCAACAGAAGTTATCAACAGAAGGCATTAGTTCAACATATATGCAAGGTATTTTGTAAGATGAGATATGACTTCCAGCTACCTTTAACAGCAATAAGCTTGAAAAGGTGAGATAGGTATTTCTATAACATTCTTTAAACCTAGGTACGCACTTAACTAAGCAAAACAATGCTGTTAACTAAGGTGTAAAAGAAATGAATGACATATGAGTAATCATGATTCGGGAGCAGAAAAAAACCTTTGTTTAACTATTATGCAAAGTAGAATACTTATGGAACAGATACAAAACTGTAAAATAAAAATGCAATGTCGTCAATGTTCAGAAGCTCAAATGTAATGTCGTCAATGTTCAGAAGCTCAAATGTAATGCCGTCAATGTTCAAAAGATCAAATGTAACGCCCAGAATCTCAAAAATGCTGTCAAAATGTAATGCAATGTTCAGAATCTCAAAAATGCTCAGAAGCTCAAATGTAATGCTGTCAATGATTCTGAGCTTGCAATATGCTAAAAAATGTAACAGAGCTTAACAATAGCTAATCTGTAGTTGAAAAAATCGAAATGAGTTACTGAAAAAATAGAACTGCACAGCATAAAAGAACACAAACCTCCGTCAATGTAGGCGGTGAAGCGTACAATTCCGCAATCAGAAGCTCTCCCCAATCAGAAGCTCAAACAACCCAAGATCGAAATGAGTTACTGAAAAAATAGAACTGCACAGCATAAAAGAACATAAACCTCCGTCAAAGTAGGTTACCAAGATATTTACTGGGATAAGATTGAAAACGAAAAAAAACCCATTATACTCCAAGCTGCCCAATGTAACACATGTAGCTGAAAACACAATTCTTAAACCATAGTAACAGAACCTAAATGTAAACAAACACAATTCCTAAATGTAGCTTAAAAGCTTCAGACCTACAGTTGTAAAAACAAAATTAGAACCATAAAAGCACAAATACTAAACCATAGATTCTGTGCTGCAAAAGCTATCAATGTAACCATAATGCGCTCAAACTCCAAGCTGCCCAATGTAACCCATGTAGGTGAAAACACAATTCCTAAACCATTGTAACCAAACCTAAATGTAACTGAACCTAAATGTAAACAAACACAATTCCTAAATGTAGCTAAAAGCTTCAGACCATACAAGCACAAATAAAATCTATAAAAAAAATGAGCACCATAAAAAGGAATGAGCACCATAGAAGTTCCAAAACGAAATGAGAACCAAAAGCTTCAATTATGTGCTGCAAAAGCTATCAATTTAGCTTTTGAGCTGTCAATGTACCTCAGAAGCTATCAATGTACCTCAAAAGCTATCAATGTAGCTTTTGAGCTATGAATGTACCTCAGAAACTATCAGTGTAGCTCAAAAGTTATCAATGTAGCTGAAAAGCTATCAATGTAACCGAATCCGAGCTTAAATTGCAACTGAAAAAACTAAAATGACCACCATAAGAAACAAATCGAAGGAAGCAGCAAGAATGAGCACCTGCGTCAATGGTGAGAGGTAGCCGTAGAATTGCAGCTTAACGCCGTTTTCTGTGTATGTGAGCCCTATAACTGTTGAGGAAGCAAAGAGGAGGCACGACGTAAGCAGGGAAGGAGATTTGCGCAGGAAATAGATCTTTGCGTCGGACGTGCGGTGGAGATCCTTGCATAAAAAAGTCGACGTGCGGTCTGGATGAGTTGAGAAAGAAGAAATAGATGGTCGTTTTGTTCATTTGGCACTGTCGTCTACTGCTCTTGATCTTTGCGTTGGACGTGCGGTGGAGATTCTTGCACACAAAAGTTGACGTGCGGTCTGGATGAGTTGAGAAAGAAGAAATAGATGGTCGTTTTGTTTGTTCGGCGCGATCGATTACAGCTCTTGAATATATATATATATATATAACACAGGCCGTTAAACGACCAACACAAGTGAATCTTGAGTGAATAAAACGACCAATTCTTACCCTCATCCCAGACCATCTCATCCGTCCAACACTTTAGTGTGCAAAGATCACAGCCGTCCGTTTCCGTGCAAATGAACTTTTGTGTGCAACTCTTTCGGCCGCCCGTTCCTTATACATAAAGAGATTTCTAGGTCTCCAGCCGCTCGCATTCTTCTTCCTTTTCTAGGTCTTGCCGTCGTCGGCCGCAACTTTCAGGTTGGATTCTGAAGCCGGTCGTCCGCCCGTCGTTTATGTTTCTTGGATACTCTCATTTTCATCGTCGCCGACCACCCCGCCTGCATTCTGCAGCATTCAGGTACGTTGTCGACTCCGTTCCCTTTTTCGCTTACGATCCTGCCACGTGTGAATGAATTGTTCCGTTTGTGCAGTGTTCCGTTTGTGAATTGTTTTCTGACCGTAAAGATGTGAACTTTTTAGGTTATTGTTTGTTTATTTGCTCAAGAGGATGTGATTTTCCTCATTTCTGCACAGGTAAATCTCATTTGTTATGTTTTTGTCTTACTGTTAGTTTGTGAATTTTCTACTTAAGTTTTGTTGATTTTCGTTTTTTGTTTAGTTCTTCATTTTCTTTCGTGGATTTCTGTTTCTTTTTGTTGCTGTCGTTTAAATGTTTGATTAACAGGGATCAACCAAAATTTCCAATCATACAAAAGTCTAGAAGTGCCACGGGAATTGGATGAATTTTCCACTATCAGGTAATTACCAGTAACTTTAATCTTACTGTCTTCATCTTCAAGCATTACCACTGTTCTTATCCTCACAGTCAACCGTTACTTTGTTTTAGAGGGTTTTATAGATGATATGAGTATGATCAAATTTAACCTTTTCTTTATGAGTGAAATCCAATTCTGGGCTTTCAAAAGTACTACTGATTTCACTCAAAGGTTGTATAAGAATACATTAAATGTAGCTTTGAAGTTTCAAAGAATGGAATTTCAAATGTTTATAAGAATACGTTAAATGTTTGTCTTGAAGCATTTCATCTAACAGAGTCCACAGATATGCCAATTGGTCATTGAATTCAGTGTTATATCCGCAAAAGAGTTCGATGGATCAATTGGTATTACTATTTGAGGTGTGATTTTTCCATAATGGTCTTCAGCCAGTGCAGTTCCGCCTTCTGGGTTGTTTTCTTTCACTTTGTTTGGTGATCTTCTTTGGTTCGGGCTTCTGCAATTGCTGCTATCTTTCCTATTGTTCTTGGGTTCCGATTGTGTGTGACTTTATTGTTCTCATTTTGACTCTATTGCTCGCAGGTGAGCAAGTCCTCCTGTCCGCGCATTGCCCGCGGTATTCATTCCTACGGCTCGCCAATTTTCTAATTTGGAATACATGAGTGGGAGCAAATAATTCCGACCTCTTGAATGCGGACTTTTTTCGGTTTGTTCTTTCAATATGGTGTTCTTGCTCAGTTTGTTGAACACCAGTTTTTAAATAGGGGGTTCTTGCTCAGTTTGTTCTTGCTCAGTTTGTGCAAATCAGTTTCTAATTTGTGGTTTGTTATTGTTTGGTTCTTATCCTTCCTTACCCTTTCATTTTAATCGATCCAAATTTTTGATTTCTTGGTTAAGACTTGGACAGACAACAACCAAGTGGTTTTTACCGTAAAGCTCTAATCTTTGTTTGATTTGTTTGTTTCTTCCAGACTTTGCAAAAGGAAACAGATTGCCCTGGGAAGCTGTACAATATCCATGTGAAGTATGTCCCCTATCTCTATAATAGGTTTTGATTCCGTTTTTTTCAAAAAAATTACATCTTGCTACTAATTTTTGAAGTTTTGGCAATTGCATTCTTACATGGTGAAAAAGAACGAAAAATATGGCATTTCCCTCTCATTCAGGTACTGCTTATGGTTTAATTCATGCTTTGTTAATTCTGTTCAATGGTTCCTACATTTAATTCATGCTTTGTTTAATTCATGTTTTGGGTTTGTTAATTTATGGTTCCTACATTTAATTCATGCTTTGTTTAATTCATGTTTTGGGTTTGTTAATTTATGGTTCCTACGTTTATGATTTCCTTCTTTACATGGAAATCTATATACCTGATGGAACTTTCTTCTCCACCACAGCTAGCATGGAAATTCGGGGTGTGGCTTTTATTTTCACACTGTTGACTTGATTCGGGGTGAAAAGCTTTGGTCTTGAGGTCAAATTGGCGGGTATGTTTCGGTTAATTTATGGTTTATATTTATTCAATCTGGAGTTCCCTTTTCTCCGCAAAAGCTCCTCATTTTCAATAGTTTTTTTTTGTATTCCTCCTCATCTCATCGACATACCATTTCACACTTCTCCTATAAAGCGGTTCCAAGGAATGGCTATATCGCGTAAAACAGAGTATGACGAGCCGGTAGTTTTGCCGCCTGGTTTCCGGTTCCACCCGACGGATGAGGAAGCAGTAAACGACCACATGGACTGAACAAAACAACGGCTTCATCCCCGTCCTTTACATTTTCAGATCAAGTTGAACATGCGGAAACAGAATGATTGTTTATTGGAAATCGCTATCCAGCTGAAAGGTATTGTTTATGCTATCCTTAATTTCTATTTCATAAACTGGATTTAGTTCTGTACTTATGCTACACTGGACTGCTCATCTTGACTTTTCTGCTCATTTGTATTGTCTTCTTCCCTTTAGCAAAGACTTCCTTGCTCATTCGTTATTCAAATGTAATTTCTTACGGATTTTGTTGGAAGTTGAGGAAGACGAGTTTGCACGAGTTGTCTTTATTTTACTTGCTTACGCGTTGTATTGATTCATTCGAAAAAAAACAAGCTCTGTTCATTTTAATTATTGTATAGCTTGCATTTTGAGTTATGCACACATTTGGAATCTTGATGTTTGTTCGTAGATTCTCTCTTAATTGATACATTTTAGGCTGTTATTGTTTTACCACTCGTGGTTTGCTGATAGCTTGCAGTCAACTTTACCACCAATTCTTGATGTTGTTTCCTAGACCAATGAGAATACTGAAAGTCGGACATGATAAAAGCATTTCATTTTGCCTTTGGAGCTTAAGCTTTAGATCCCATGTCTGAAGCATTAATCCCATGTCCCGAGGAATGAAAGCTGTAAGTATTAGTTCTTATGTGCTAACATTTCTATATGAAATGTTGAATGCTTTTGGTATATGCAATGCAATAATTGAAAGTATATTCAGAAGGTAAGATTTTATTTTGCCTAAAAGTCTACAGCATGTCACATGTTTTTGTTTTCAGGTATTTTGTTTTGTGTTTAACATTGTTTAATTTTTAGTGTGGTTTATGCCTATTTAGTTGATTTATATTTATTTGGGTTGTTATTGTTGGCAGATGCAGACATATATCCTAATATGGCAGCCTATCATAGTATATAGATATCGATGTTGCGGCACCCAATCTTCATTTTCGCCATCCTCCGGCATACCCCCGCCATACCCCCAACCTGGATTGTCCTGGAGAAGGAAAAGGGTTGAGTTGCTTGATCCCTGCTCCAAAAGTTAACAGAATGCTATCCCCTGACCCAAAAGACGACGTGGTAACATTATCATTTACCTTAATGCAGTTGAGGCGGTAGAATCAGTTCTATTTAATTGTTCTTCCCAAGTAGTTTGGTTTGACTAAATATTGGAGAACAAGTTTCCCGAGAATGATCATTTTCAGATGGTGCCATTCCCTCCAGTGGCTGTAGCCACGGGCATTACGCTTGTCATATATCCAAAACGGAAGATCTTTCTCCTTTTTCTTCTCTCCGTATAGCAACTGATAACGTCTATATTCTGTAATCTATCTTCTCTCTCCATCGTCCCTCAATAGCTGTGCCACACACGGTTAATCTGATTCCTATTGCCGGCCACATCACGGCATCCCAGGCAGCGGCGGCGCTAACCATAGCGTCCACTGCAAATGACACTACACCCAGTCCAACAATTCCGTCTTACCCCCTTCCGATAATACCCAAAGGCCCAGTAGAAAAAACTTTTGTCTTGCTACTAAAATCTTCACCCACAAACAATTTTGTAAAAATTCAGGCAAGAGATTCCCCCTGGACATGGAAAGGGGAACCAGCGATTCGGCTGAGCACGGAAGAGACTACATCACAGAATGCCCCCTTCGAGAGAGCCCTCGTTACTAAATTTCTTGCAGATCGACGACCAATTGAAATGGTAAGAAAGACAATTTACAGGGCTGAGGCTGAAATCGGCGTTTTCTGCTGGTCTTATGGATTAATAAGATAATTTGCTGCTAAAGAGTGGTGTGGGCAATCGATTAATAATATAATTTGCACTAAATATAGCATCAGGCTAATAAGTTCGAGGTATGCATGCCCTAGCTAGTAGACATAAGCTCATATCTACTAAGTGACGATGGTTACGCTCTGCCACCCCATTTTGTTGTGATGTGTGTGGATATGATATGCGGTGCATTATGCCATGTTTAGTCAAAAGGGCTTTAAATATACTAGACACGTATTCATCGTCACCATCACTTGAAATTGTTTGATTTTTCGAGAAAATTAATTTTCCATAAGAGCTTTAAATTTATGAGGAGTGGGGATGTGATTGCGTATATCTTACCCTCCACATACCCTGCCTAAGTGCGGAATTTACTGGGTATATTTGGTTTGATTTGGTTTGGTTTGGTTTGGTTTATAAGTGCATTAAATTCAATAAAGCATTTAAATACATCATATTTTTTAACAAGTGGGTATAATCATGAAAAATGCAAAAAATCATCAATAAATACGACATAATACCGAAATCTAGTGTTGGACGAGACAGAAGTAGTCCATACATCAGAATGAATCAAATCTAAGGGAAACAAGGGCAACGTTCAGATGAAGAAAATGGTAGCTGTTTACTTTTGCCTAATTGACATGCTTCATAGAAATCTAAGCAACTAGAACCTGAGACAGGTAATTTATTATACTGAACTAAACGACTAACTTTGAGAGTGGCAGAATGACATAATCTTTCATGCCAGTTAATAAATGACGGTTTCACACCAACCGTACCTGTCAATGCGCACCTAAGATTTGGTGAGGTAGTTGACAGGACCACTCGATAAAGCCCATTGACACTAGGCCCCTGTAGGAACGTCCTCTCTGTTTTGTTGTCATTCACAAGATAACCATATTTAGTTAGTACAAAGAAATAATCGTTATCCCAACAAAAATTATTGACAACAAGACCGTGACCAGACTGACTGGTTACCTGACGATTAAATGGGCCCAACTTGGCTTGATTAAATTGGCCCCAAGGAACTTGGTCTGACTAATTAAAGTGGTCTAAATTCACTGGAGGTGCAGACCCAAGAACACCAGTCGACCTATAAGTTAAGAACGCAAGAGTGGGACTCTGTCGTTGTATTCCAGATAGCGTGGAATTTGTGCCATAACGGTAGCAAGCCGGTGGGTTTGGGGAAAATTGACCGTTGCCGCCGGAGTTGAATCGTCCATGGTCATAGCTCTTTGCCATAGCATATGTTGTTGTTGAATCGTCCTCGACCGGCGTGATACAAGCCTCGAGATGGTGGCAGGTGTGAACGAGGATCGTCATACTCGAGCGAATCCTTGGACGATCGGAGTGCAACCGTATCGAATTCAGGCGACGATGGAGCATTGATAAGCGACTCGTGGGTAATGAGTTCACTTTCAAAATCCTCCATAGAAAGAGCAGAGAGCCACCTAGCGAAGGAGATGTGCGGAACAAACATCTGAAAGGCGGGAGAGAGACCTCCGATGATATAATCAATGAATTCATCGTCAGTCACCGTTTGTCCAACTGCAGACAATCCTGCACAAATTAATTTGGCGGATTGAAGAAAAACAGCACAGGTTTGCTGACCTTGTTGAGGTTCTGCAGACGTCGTTTGAGATTCAGCACTCGTGATGCATTTTTTGGTGAGAATCGTCGAGATAACTTATCCCATACAGCAGAAGCACTTGCGAGTCTATATGTTTCAGGGAGAATTTCTGGCGAGAGCAAGCCATTGACCAAAGCAAGAACGAACTGATCCTTGTGACACCATTTCATTGAATTAAGGATTGATTTGCATTTCAGTCCGTGTTCCCCTCGTCTTTTGCTAGCAGAGTAACAACCGGGCAAGGAAGGGATCCATCTGCTATTGATATAAGATCATAGCTTTTCAGTGTTGGGACGATTTGAGACATCCATGACAAGTAATTTGTCGAGTCAAGTTTAACCAAGACAAACTGAGAGAGATTGAGACATGTGAAGGCCACATAACCGAGATGTAAGATTTGAGTTTTGACAAGGGAGAATTGAGGTATTCGAAGATGAAGATTTGAGAAGGAGATATGAGGAGTAAGATTTGAGATTTGCAGGGAAAACTGCAGGAATTTGAAGAAGTGAAGAACTGGTTTTGACGAGTGAGATTTGAGAAGTTGATTTGAGATTGCAGGGAAGAACTGCAGGAACTGATTTAATTGCATGAGCAGCGTGGCTCCGATATCACAAAAGAAGAATACGTAGAACTAGGAATATAAATTAATGCGATCCCTTAATTACATCTCATGTATATATTTTTTTTCATGTATATTGACTATATATATAGTTGAAGATAGTTTATCCCATAATCTACACAAAGTGTCTTGTGTTTATCTATTCCTAACAATACAATAACCGAAACAAACAATATCTTCAAGAGTTGGATTTAGGGCTGTCCAAAAAATACCGTCGGTACCGATCAGGTACCGGTATCCAAGGTTGGTACCGGTTTCGTAACCGGTACCGGTACCGAATAAACTGGTACTGATACCGATAAGAATTAAAAAATATATAAATTAAAATATTTTTTAAATTTTTTCAATAAAAAAAATAGTTTTTTATTTTTTATTTATTAAAAATTTTAAAAATGGTGCCAGACCGGTACCGGTACTTTTTGATCTGGTACCGAAGTACCGGTCTCGGTACCAAATTGGTACCGGGAACCAACCGGTACCGGTACCGGTCCTGTGCAGGACCGGTACCGGAATACCGGTTGGACAAGTCTAGTTGGATTGATCTAAGACTTCTTTTGTGGTTTGTCAAACACACTATATCTAATCATTTTATAATATCTTTTATGCTTATACCCAAAAATATGAAAAAAAAAATAATGGAACTATATATTCTATGAGAGTATCCTCTTTTTTGACCCTTTTTATAAATTCAATGACGTGGCAAGCAATATAATCACATACAATTACAATTATTTTTTAATATGTGATTATAATATTTGTCATTTATAAAAATGATCAAAATAAAGATACAAATAACATTACCCTAGGTTCAAATGAAAGCAATCTGATTGCTCTATAAATCAGTAGGTCCTAGTTTTTTTTTGGTAGGTTCTAGTTAAAGTTACTTGTTATTAGCCGGTAGAGAAATAGCCTTTTTCTAATTAATGATGCAATGGCATTTTATGATAAATGTTTTGTTTCAGCAAAATAATTATAATTTTTGATTATTGAACTTTAAAACAAATTTGATGTTGTTTCAATTCGATTATATTTTATAAATTATAATAGCTCGTTTCTTAATTACTGTTTTACGTAAAGTTTTTAAAATCATAATATGATTATAGTGATATTTTTTAAAATGAGTATGGAGTCAAACTTATATTACTTATTGTAAGTTTTAGACCTAGAGTTTCTAAAAAATAAAAACATTTTCACATGTTTTTTTCTTATAAAAATTAGAATGCCAAGCTTGAAATTATATCAAACTTAGAAGTAAATGTATAAGTCAAAATTATATTTATTTTCATCGTTAATTAATTAAATGAAGGCAATTAAGACATGAAGGATAGCTACGAAAAAATTTCATAAGAAAAAATTATAAAATGATCTACTGTGTACGCTAAAATTTTTTGTGTATAATGATTTATTGCGTATGCTATGTAGCATTTGCCCTTAAGTAGGGTTGTAAACGAACAAAGCTATTCGCGAACAAGTTCGTATTCGGCTCGTTAAAAGCTCGTTCGTTCGGTCCGTTAAGCTTAACGAGCTCGAACTCGAACCCGAACTCGTGTTCGCGAACAGGCTTAACGAGCTCGAACTTGTTCGGGAGCCCTTAACGAGCTGCTCGTGAACATTAATATAATAGTATTATATTATTTAATTTTTATAGATATATTAAAAAAAAAAATAAATAATAATAAGCTCGTGAGCTCGGTCGTGAGCCTGTTCGCAAACGTATTCGAGAGCTCGGTTCGTGAGCTCGTTTACGAGTCTATTTGTTGAGCCGCTCGCGAACAGGCTCGAACCGAGCTCGAACATAGAGTTCAGCTCATTAAGCTTAACGAGCCAAGCTCGGCTCGATCGTTAGGCTTAACGAACCGTGCTCGAAGACTGCTTGTTCGTTCGAGCTCAGTTCGTTTACCACCCTATCCTTAAGTAAACAATAAATTCCATGTGTGGATGATATAAAAATGAATAATGCTACATGTCACAACACTTTGTCCCTAATTCATCCCTACAATAATAAAAGATTAGTTATTTAACATACAAAATTCTTAATGACATTTA
>JAOYMZ010008728.1:0-21793 GCA_025802335.1 Pinguicula primuliflora
GATCGTCGGTCAACATCCGGATATTTTACTATGTTTGGTGGAAATCTAATCACATGGAAAAGTAAAAAGCAGAAAGTAGTCGCTTTATCGAGTGCAGAGGCAGAGTTTCTAGGAATGGCCCGTGGCGTGAAAGAAGTTCTATGTATCAGGAAACTTATGACAGAGTTGGGTTTTGCGTCATCCCAGGCTTGCCCATTAAGGTGTGATAACCGGGTTGCTATCCAAATTACACAGAATTCGGTGCAACATGACCGGACCAAACATGTTGAAGTGGATCGTCATTTCATCAAAGAAAAACGGGAGAGTAATGTCGTTACACTTCCATTTGTACGATCAGAGGATCAACTCGTAGATATTCTCACCAAAGTCGTTGGTGGTAGAATATTTAGCGATGTGTTATGCAAGCTAGGTGTTGAATATTCCACGCCAAGCTTGAGGTGGAGTGTTGAGAATTAGTTAATTGTAAATAGGGTAAAGGACACGTATAAATCTTTGCGTTACTGGTAATCCCGAAATTATGAGATTGTGGAGATATGAAGATTATGGTAGTCTTAGTGAACTTGCTCGTATATGTATGCATAAATCCTGAATACAGGATAAACTGAAAATTGTCAAACCATGTAAACTCTAGTGTTATTCTTATTCTTTAACATCTTAACAAGTTCATTTTATTAAAGGAAATTGTCTTGATTTCTTGATCCATTCAGCTATTAATCGGAATAAGATTTTTCAGACGGAGAACTTGAAAAGTAGTTTGAAACATGGCTTGTGGAAGTCGTTTCAGGAATGCTTTCTGGATATAAAAAGACAAGTACGCGGAATTTGTACAAGTCAAATTCTCGAACAAGAAGATTCCTGGGGAGAAAAATACGACCTTTAGCTCAAAGCCAACTCCATACTTGGCAAATTGTCTTGAATCTATAAGAAATCTTTCGTCAGTATGTGCTTTTCTTCACTTTCGTGAGGGTCAGAAGGCATCTGGTAGCAGGGAAAACCTTGATCGCAGTGGGTTACTGGGTTCACAGAAATCAGGGCAAAACTTAAAGTTGCTAGCTCGAAGCAACTTCAAGGTGTAATTGAGGATAATCTTTGCTTCTATGGAAGTCTTCTGATTCATCGCTAAACAACAGGAGTGCCACCAGCAGGTCCTAAGTAATGAAAGACAACCTCACTGTAAGCTACCCTTTTTCTGAATTGATTCTCAGTTTCAATATTAATTGAGATGTGGGTGTGATTTTTCCTAAATTTATGTATGTTGGATTACTTTCTCTTTCCGGGTGGAGTTGGATTGTCGTTTATATGGAGAGTGTAATTCGTCTTTAAAAGGTGGATATCAAAGACGACTTATGAGATTTGTGACTGCACTGTTACTTTATTAGCGGTGAAAGGGTGGATTTTAGGACACCATTTCTGTTTCTTATGCCATTGATATCGATAACCAATATGCTCTGGTGATGAACAATATAGAAATCAAGTTCTGACAGGCATTGAAAATTTTCCAGATTTAAGTAATATCAAGAATGGATCAATCTCCTCTTATAAGCTCAGAAGAAAGATCAATGTTTAACATTGATTCTTTAATTGATCCCGACGAGGGATTACCTGGCTATATGAAGGCATCTAGCAGTTCTGAAAGAAAGAAGATCCGTTCCCATCATTTGGAGTCTCCGGTTGATAAGAATGATAAGAAGAGTTTGGGATATAAGGGACTAAAGAGTGCGAAGTTGTTTTCTAGGACATCTAGCATTAGGAGTGTAAGGATTCTCGTCAAGAAGACTAGTTTTAAGCCAAGAAGAACTTCATTGAACCATCCTATGGTCTCCGAGGATGCTGCTTTTGATAAGGCTACCTATACTTCTACTCTGAAGGACTCAAAATTTCAAAAGGCCATCAAACTTCATGATCGAGGAACCGAGTTGGAAAATAATTCGGGCATGAAAGTTTGCAGGTACCATCATTGCTCTCTACATGGACACTGCCATGGAGAGCATGACGAACCTGTTCCCCAACCGAAACATTTCTTGTTTAATAGAAGACGCTCGTTCAACAAGAAGAAGAGTGTTAAATCTAAAACTGAATCGAGAAAGATAAAAAGAGAATCTAGTGAAAGGAATGAGAATCTCGACAAAAGTTTAATGAGTACTGGTATAGAGCTTTCGGGTAGTGATGTTGATTCTTCTGCTGATATTGATGCTCAGCCCGACTCCTTGACACCGGGATGTGGATATGAAGATATCCAAGATTTGGGTCTTATTGAAGTTGCATTTGGTGAAACTTCATTCCCTGAGAGAGCTTACCAGGAGAATCTTGAAATTATAACAAAGTATGAGAAATACTTTGGAGGCGTGACATTTGGACAGATGGGGTATTGTTTGAGGTGCTCCCGTAGAATTGTAGATGAGGACAGTAATAGCATTCCTGAGAATGAGAAAGCTGATGGTTTCGACACAGTTTCATCGACCTTCTTACAGGGTCAGTCAAGAGAACTAGCTGGCCCCTATATTGATTCTAATAGAACCATAGGTAGTGAAGAAGATCGAGCAACCATACAAGATTGTCCTCAGAGGCCATTATTATCTGATGAAGTTGCAATAAAGAGTAGTGTGTTTTCATTGGCTTCAGATGGACAGCCTGCAGGCTACAGCAGTTCTTATGAACAAGGTTCTGTGCCTGGTGAAGATTTGCTAGTTTTTGGGGATTCAGAGGCTAAACCCAGTCATGATGGGCGCGAACGTCAATTCAGCAAACCAGGCCATATCAGCATGTGGAACTTGATACTTCATCATATGTCTTCAAACTTGGCTGCTGAATCTCAACATGATGTGTTTGAAGGGGCAGATGGCAAAACTTTGGGGCCTGATGCACTGTCTCCGAAGCAAACATGGGGTTCATCCAAGGACTTACCTGGTTCAGATGTCGGAACCAGCAATGACTCTGAAGCCCAAGATATTGAAGTTCGAAAACGAATGGCAATCAATTTGGTTCGAGAGGCAATAGAGAAGATTCTTCTTCCAGAGGTTCAAGATCTGATATCCGATAACCAGTCGATTACGAATGAAAGCACTTATGAAAGTGAACAAAATGAGGGTAAAGGAACAAAGTCTATATATACTGATATGCATGTTGATCTTAATATAACTGATTATTGGATGTTTTTCTTTCAGATCTCATGCAAGAAAACGATGGAGGTACTAATGCTGATAAATGTGAAGTTGGGGTGCAACTTAATGTAACAGAACAAAGACCGATATCTGATGGTACTGCAGGTGAAGTAATGAAGAGCAGCAGTAGAGGTGTTGCTAGAGAATCTGAGAAGAAGGCTCCAAAGCGCTGGAGTAACTTGAAAAAGTGGATTCTTCTTCAAAGATTTATCCGAGAATTAGAGGAAGTGAAAAAGTTCAACCCCAAGAAGCCATGGTTTTTGCCGTTGTATCCAGAACCTGAAGCAGGAAAGGTCAGCCTGAGACATCAGACGCCTGACGGGAGGAAAAATTCGGAAGAGTGGATGCTTGATTATGCACTTCGTCAAGCAGTCAGCCAGCTTGATCCAACTCAAAAGAGAAAAGTCGCTTTGCTCGTGAAAGCATTTGAAACGGTGGTTCCATCTCAAGAAAACCCCCTAGTTCAGTTCAGAAGCTCTACTGATGGACCAAAGGAAGAGAATGTAGAAGAAGTTGTGCCAGATGATCTGGATTCACGAGGCGTTTATAAAGATACAACTACGGTTTTGAAGGAAGTTAATTATGATTCCTTACAAGGACGTGCTGAGTCCGAAAATGAAAATTCTGAAAATGTTGAGTATACACCTGAAACTGGAGATCTTGAAGAAACTGGTGCAGCATCTGATGGTATGAATGCAAGTACCGAGAGTAGCAGCCATATCAAAATGTGGCATATGATATATCAGCATGTGGTAACAGGTATTGCTGAAAGGATTGGAAGTGAACTTCTTGAAGGGTCAGAGGATGATGAAGCCGAAGATGACACGCTATCTTCTGGAAAAAGTAGTCACTTTTCAGTTGATTCTTCACTCATTGTCGGCCCAGTCGAAAAAAATAGTGTCCCCATAGATCTGAGAAGTGGGCTGACCAAATCCATTGCTGTAGAACTCGTAAAAGAGGCAGTTGATGAAATCCTCCTCCCTCAAGTTCAAGATGACTCCTCTGATGCTCAATCAGTTACTAATAAGCCGCCTATCTTCGGCCAAGACGTCTCAGAAGCCATTTCAAATGAAAGGGGACTATCAACTAACGAAGGAGAAACTTCCATGGAAATCATTATCAATGCAAAAGAAGAATCAGAGCCAGGATATGAGATTAGTGAATCTCATAAACTAGGAAAACCCAAGAATTGGATCAAACTGAAGAAGCTCATGTTACTCAAAAAGTCGATCAAAGCATTAGAAGAAGGCCGGAAGCACGAAAGAGAACCAGAGAAAGTTGACTTGAGGCGCCAAATGATGGAAGAAAGGAAGAAGGCTGAGCAGTGGATGCTGGACTATGCGGTTCAACACATTGTTACGAAATTAACTCCTGCTAGGAAAAGAAGGGTTTCGATGCTTGTTGAAGCATTTGAAGCAGTCGTACCGTTTCCGGAAATATGAAGTGACAAAGTTCGGATTCAGATAGGAAACCTCTGTGGGATCTGATGCTGTCTACTACTAAGGTAAGGTGTGAGATGTTGTGTGCAGGAAATATGAAAGCAACCTCTACTTCAGCAATAAGATAAATCAGTTGTGTGCAGGTGAAATAAGGGATGATTCCAAATCTTGTGCTGATTCTTCAAGAATGATATTTTCTTTCCATTTCATGTTCTTTCAATTAGCTTGTTTATGCAAGTCATTCATTTGTACAATCGTGTTAGATGCTTCTTGTTGTCTGAAACGTGATGTGATGCACTTATTGGTCTGTATGTAATGTTCTTTGTTTGAACTTGTGAATTTTAGATTGTGATATGATTTGGTGAGACATGGAAAAGGACTGAGACATTTGCTTAAACAGAAGCACTGTTTCTGCAGCTATCTTGGTAAGAGTTTCTCATCATCTCGACTTCATTGTATTCAAACCGCTGCAAAAATGGGTATTCGGGTGACATTAGATGATTATCGAAAACATAAACTGGAACAATGAAGAAGAAGACGGTATGGTTTGCTAGTTTATATATTTGATGTTGTAAACAAGCATGCCTTGGAGGGATCTGAGAGAACAGGATATGCCTCTCCTATCAGTTTGAATAGCCAGCCTGTCTGCATCACTGTGAATTCCACAATTTTCCCGCGTCTCCAGCATCATTCATAACCAAGACCTGCCCAGCCTACAGCAGCAACAAACCTTCCACGATTCGTCAAAAGGTTATGTTTCTTTACTTCCTCGAAGGTGATCAGGTGATAGTGCATTGAAAATCATTGAGGAACTTGACAAATTATAGATTGATAAGTTAGGATTTTGGTTTAGTAAATTATTTCAACCTCTGTTATAAAAAAATACTACGATTCACGATTTGGATCATACGATTCGATTCGATTGTAAAGGTCATCGATTCGAATCTTAGATATGAATCGTATGTGAATCTTATGATAAACTATTCGAATGTCAATGGTAAACTTTAATAATAATTTATTTATAATATTTTTATTACAAAAATATTTATTTTAGTATATTAGAAGGTGTATTCAAGAAAGTCCGACAAGCACTATTGCCCACGAGTATACCCTAAGCTTAAAAAATGGATCTAACACCTAGATAATATAGACTGACTTCATTAAAATTCACGATGTAGAGCTTAGCCCAAAAAGAATAAGAGGCTCGAACCTAGCTCCCCCTCCGCCCACCATTTCCTCAACCTTCCCTAACCACTAGGTTAATGCACGACTTAATACTAGTTGTATCAGTATTTGATATAATCAATACTTACTATTTTTGTATATTACGCTGGAAAAAAATTAAAATATTATCATTTAAAACTTAAATTCTAAAATTTATAAACTCCAAATCTTATAAATGGTAACCTATAAATTTTATTATTTTTAATTTTTGAATTGATATTAAGACAATTTCCTCACTGAAAAAATTTAAAATAATATCCTATATAATTGTACATTCTACGAATCTTAAAACTGAAATACTATACAGTTTTTTCGAAACTATATTTCAGAAGAAAAAAAAACAAATAATCCTAACTACTAAGCAAAACGACACTGATGGCCAACAACTGCTGGACAGATGCTGATGCTGTCTAGCATTTTTCTTGGAAAAGATTGATGACTCGCGGCCCTTAACCGTAGACAGGGGCGGTTTTTGTAATTTTCTTTTATTTTTTGATTTCTTTTATTCTTTCTTTGTTTATTATTCAATAACAATTCTTATCCATACAAATATTACTAAATATTTTAAGAAAAGATTTATACAATTTTACGATTATATATTTTAGGGTTATAGCATTTAAATTTGGTGCAGGATCCGGTGACAGTAAAAAAATCAGGATTTTAGACATGATTTTCAATTTCGGCCACTAGGGTTGCCCGTTGACGGAATTGGGCATATCGTTATAAAGCTTATACATTGAATTGAATATGTTCAAGTTTTGGTGATATTCCGATAACGTTATCACCGTTTAATGGAGGGTTATAAATCCCCTTCGATTAAGTAGTCTTAAATAGAGTTTTAGAAAATTTCGGCGACGAAGTCGCCGGAACCGAAACTAAACATGAGGCTTTTCATCTACAATGTATAAACTTTCTAACGATGTGCCCAATTCCGTAAACGGACAATCTTAGTGGCGTGCATGTATAAAATCATGTCACCGGAACCTGCCCCTTTAAATTTTTGAGTTTATAGGATAAAGTTATAAATTTTTATGGCGGCAAAATCGTCGTTATATAAATCAAAAAATATAAGTCAAAGAGGGATTGACTTAGTGGTTACTGGTTCAAATTCTCTCAACGATATTACCTATAAAAAAACCAAAAAATAGTATTTTTATTAAATAATAATATTTCGGAATTAAGGTTTATAACATTTACGGTTATATGGTTTAGACTGTATTACATTTAGCTTTTTGAATTTATAGTATAAGATTTTAAATTTTTCGGTGACGAAGTTGTCGTAATATTAACCTCGTAAAATTTTAAATTTTAATATTTATAAAATTTAAAATATATTGTATTAACCCTTTTCGATTCATACTATAAAGTTTTAGTTTGTTATTACCAAATAAACCCTCTTATTAATCTTAATTCGCGGTTGTTTCACCCTGTTCGGCGGACGATAATGGCCGGTGGACATGTATGAACTCTGTTTTTCTTGTGCCAACCCTCTTTTCACTTCTGAAGCATATAAGGCTTTCTCCAATCCACGAACTTTCCTTATATTTTCCTTACCAACAGGTAGCAAGTCATCCCTTTCGGAAGAAATTTTCTTGTATGATTATGGAATATTGAGGATAGATATGTGTGAGGAAATATGGATTTTCTCGAATTTAGATATGCATCCTAATATAATCCTCAGCGATCCAGTGCCAGACACGTCTCACATATGCAATCAACGTGTCGAATTGTTCGCGTTTGTCAACGGCGCCACGCTTCTAGACCTAAAATCTAAGTTGTCCCGTCATTTCTATGCAAGAACTGTTTTTGGTTCGCCGGCCAGCGGGTAGCTTTCCGTTTTCTTGGTGTATATCCCTGGGGATTGTTTCATGGGCTATTTTATGTTAGCTGTTTAGTGTTACTGGTTTTAGTTCAATCTGATTATAAAAGGAAATAGAAATCTGTGACCTTTCTGTATCGGATCGTTTCAGAAGTGATAATTGAGATTCGCTGATTTCATCTGCCATTACATAATAGGTATTGGGAAATGCTGAAACCTGCTATCAACAACAAAGGAAGGTTGCAGCTTAAATCTGCAATAAGAGATGGAGGTTGGCTCAAATGAGAATTCAGAAGGTAATCGTTGAGAAATTTCCTTTGTAATTCTGAGCATCTCAAACTTGTCTTGATTATTACAACTCTCAGATGAGGAAAACTGTATTTTTAAAACTGTGGTATCTGCCTTTGTTTATTCCCTGTTCACATTAAAACACTGTAATCAATTTAAGTATTCTTAAAACTCCTGAAATGGCTATGGGTGTTGGAAATGGAGTCATAAGTAGAAAGGTAATGTTCTTGCACAGTCTTACTTTGTTTTCGGTTCAAGTCAACTTCTTTCTTATTCTAGTTGTAGGACATCTTCTTATTTTTCATTCAAGCCATCTTTTTAAATATAATATAAAGCAAATCAAATGGCCTGTTCTTCTTGTATAGATATTTCATCAAAATTACGGGAATCATGTGCTCCCATACCCTTTGTTAACTATTTATATGGACCAATCATGATTTGGTTTAGGTAAGATTGATAACAGCTCAATGAATTGGGCATCTGAAGATGTTGGACTAGGAGCTGCTATCACTGCAAACCCAAAGAAACAACTTGATCCTTCTTCAGCCATTGGAAAAGTTAGCAAATTTAGAAACTACAAGGTTTCTACATCTAGAGATACTGTTGCAGAATTAAATATGGAAGTTCCCATCACTCCTGATGAAGTTATGCAGGCTGGAGGTTATGGAGCCACAGATTTCCTCACACCTGGGAGTGATTCAACAGATTTCGAGGTCAAGCTTAGTAGAGTTCAAGAGTACGAAGAATTGGAGGATGATCGTTCTACAGGACAGTCCGATTCTCTGGAAAACAGAGTAGTATTCATTGAAACTAATGCCAGGGATACAGAAAATGTTAAAGGTAATCCAGCTCCAACATCTTTTGTAGCAGTAAATATGGAAGCTTCCGTAACTTCTGATGAAATGATGTGGGCTGGAGGCTTTGGAGCTACTGATAATATTAGCAGTTTCCTTCCAGTTGCAAGTGATTTCACTGATTTTGAGGCCCATCTTCGTGATGCTCGAGACTATGAAGATTGTCGAAAAGAAGTAGATCGGCCTGGTCTTGGCTGGTCCAGAGAAACAAGATGAATAAGTTGAGGTTTTAATCATATCAAGAAGCTTGTGTATACCCGGGTATTTCTTTGCTCCCTATGGCTTCAGTCTTGTTGCTGGGCGTTATATATATTGCTTGATAAAACAATCCTAAAAGATTTCCACAAAAAAACAATTAAACCATTAATTGTTTCTAGCATGACTATTTCATAGTGTGGGTGAGGTGAGGCTTCAACTTTTAATTACTCCGTTCAGTTTTAAGCTCTTCATACGAGGAAAGTGAAGGTTCATCTCAGTCTCTGAAGCCAGAAAGTGATATTGACATTGGAATATAAAATTACCCCATAATTTTAATTGTGAGATTCTCAAACTCTGCACCTGAGATGTGGGCTATCAGGAAACTAGAAGTACATTTTGACTGGCCTGGCTTACCTTCTTTTAGCTCTACTCCCACTTCGTCATCACTGTAGGCTAAAAGAATCTCTTTTGAATATTCTTTGTCCTGGAGCCAGGATTGCCAAGGGGTCGTAATTCCACTTTCTTCTGAGGAAAATTTCCCAATGGGTGCCAAAATGATCTTTCCACTCTTCTTGTGTGCTGTAATTAGGCAAATACTGTTTGATCCCCAGAAGGGGGTTTCTGCAAAAACATAGAATCTTCCTGTTTTGTGTTAAAATATGTTGTAGACTGTCGTTTCCAGTGGAAGATGGTATTGCTGAGGATAATAGCGCAATGAGGTAGAAAACATCCTCCTTGGGTGTGACCAGAGAAGTTCCATTTCTCCAACTGTGCAGCAAGGTTTAAATGAATGAATGAATGAAGAATCACGGTAATGCTCTTAGTGAATCTGACTTGTCCGAGAATTGGTACCTCCGTTTGTTGACTGGATAGATGAGTATGGGACCATTGCTGGTATCTATAAGAATGTTTCCAAAAACTTGTTTGGCGAACTCATGGATCTTACTTCTAGGGATAAGAAGGTTCAGCCACGGGTGCAGTACCTCCCATAAACCTTTTTTCCTGAGTTTCATTTCAGACACATGTACTCTGTCCAGGAAATCAACATAAGAAACTTCTGATTGGAAGAGGGTTGATTCTATGTAGTTTAATTCTGATAGGACTGCATCAACTTCCTGGACGAAGGAAGAAAACTGAGATGATATTCTGTGCACCTTTAAGCTGAAGTTAAAACCAGCTGAGATGGAAAAAGAGGGATAAAAAATGCATCGGAAAGTATTACCTGATCCATGTTATTCGCCTCCCCGGGGTTGTAGTATTTTGCAACTTCTAGGCAAAACAGAATCTTGCCTTCTGAAGTGAATTCGTTTGCTTGAACAGGGTCTTTAGGATTGAAAGATGATCTCCAGTTATTTAGCAAGCCGGTTCTATTTATGATGACGAATCCTTCCACATAATCAAATGAATTCGTTGAGGCTACCAGGTGTTCCTGGCCACTAGTGAATATGTCGAAGTCTGAATAAAGTGCTCTAATCCATTTAACCTGCAAATAGATGGAAGGTGGTTGTATGCCTCTTGTACAGTAAGATGGTGGCCGAAGCCATCATTTAATGCCGTTTTTATTACCATTTTTGGAGCAGGTTCGAGTGCGATTCTGGCCTGAGTTATGACTCCAAACTGACCTAGTCCTCCTAGTACAGCATGAAAGAGATCTGCATTTTGCTCCTCTGAACATGTCATCACCTCTCCTCTGCCTGCAGAGTACTTTCATTTTCATTAGTGCACTTTAAAGAATTTTGCTCGTAGTCTGGCGAGCATTTGAGACGTAAAGGAGGGTAGTTAAAGAGGTTAAGCATAGTTAAGGAACAATGCTTAACCTGTAACAACTTCTAGTTGGTAGACATTGTTGATCTGTGGACCATGTTTAAATGCTTGTCCGCTTATTCCAGCATTGGATAAAGTACCCCCAACCGTAAGATGAAGATAATCTGTCCAAGATTTTGGTGCTAAACCAAATTTGAGACTCTCATGCAATATATCTATCCAAAGTTCTCCAGCTGATACATCGACGTGAGGGTATAAGCCTGTGTGGAATCTCATTTCTGGTTCTTCGAGCGATTGCATGCTGATGACAACAGCTTGATATGCCTGTGCTTGGCCTTCGAGAGAGTGGCCATGGCCTCTGGCAGCAACAGTCAGGCCTGAATTGGGACCCAAATCGAAAATATATTTGATGATGGTTGAAACATCTGAAACTGATTTGGGGCGTAAAACTGCTGCAGGCATGAGATTGTATCTGTTCCCAAAGTCCTTTGCTGCGTACTCAATGCCCTCAAAACGTAGTTCCCCATCAAATGCCATCTCTTCTATGATGGATTGGCTGGTACGTGGCGAAACTAAATAGTGATCGGAACAGAGGTGGTCTGTTTTGATCATCGAACTGAGTAAGAAAACCAAAACGAGTAGATTTCTTGTCTGGAAGACTGCCAAATGATGTGGTGGAGAATAGACAGGAAGTACATGAGTAAGAGAATTTAAAGGGTGAAAATAAGTTAGGCTTAAGAGAACTTGTAAGAGAAATTTTCAAGTCCCGGACTTATGGACTTACGTACCGATAAATTATTATAGTCCTGACTTCTAATCTTGACCATTGTATTTTGATTCAATGATCATGATCATTCAAGTAATATCTTATCTTGACCTGTCATATCAACATACGACGTTCAAGATTAGAAGTCGAGATTATAACAATTTTATTCGAACTTGTAAACAGAGGGTTCTTAAACTATATTTCATCAATGCTGTAGCTTAGGTATGTTTCCTCAGAAAAAAATATTTCAGTATTTTTCCTCTCCATTACCACATCAAACTTTTCATTTTTCTGTCCTTACTCGTTATGTTGTTGATTATGTTGCTTTTCTGTGTGGCCATCGGATAAGATAATACATTCGAACTCACTCTCCGGCCAAGCATCAATCTTTGCATGTTATGACGTGATTTGCTGGTGCAATGTGATTCTCTATGCCGTAATAACCTGCCCATTTGTATTTGTCTGATGGTGTATAACGAAGTATGTTACCTTAATCTGCATTTTTTGAGGGACCCCATCACGTCTGTGGTGTCACCTTCTATGAAACAGTTGAAGATTGATTACTGTAGTTGTTCTTTTCCATGGTAATTGCTTCAGGTTTACTTTCCCAAATGGACTCATCCAGTTGTCCTAAATAAGGAGAGCTGCCATTCATCCGTAGATAAGATATCTGATGTCGGATTTGTACTTGGATGGCAGGACATATTTCTGTCCATTATTCACGGGAATGGGATGATGTTTTTGGTGCCAATTATGCAAGAATTTGCAAGAATTGTATGGCATTGTTCTGTTCATGTAGGGACCTGGAGTGTAAGAGCACAGTAAATTAGGAAAGTCGATTGTGGGGAGATGACAGTCTGAAATGGGGAGACACTATAAAGGTTATCCCATCACTCAAATGAAAGACTTTCTGAGCCTGAGACTGATGGACATAGGTTGCTGGTGGTGTTGCTTTCCATGTGAAGGGAAGCTGATATGTTTGAGAACAGCTCTCAAGAGCTGAGCCTGTGGAAAGGGGGATGTGTGGTGGTATTTGGGGAAAGTGTCTTGCATGATGTACATGCAGGTATGATTGTGTGCATCTTACCCTCTTCAGACCCATCCTGTTGAGGGGTGAGGGTATGATTGCGTACATCTTACCCTCCCCAAACCCTGTCTAAGGACAGAATTTACTGGGTATATACGCAATCACACACGATGCAGGTTTGGTCTTGCATGATGCAGGTACAGAAACACGCATACACACATGGTCTTACAAAAGATCCACTTAGAGATTGGAAGATAAATGTGGGAGAAACAAGTCATGTGGAGAAGAGGATAGTTGAAAACCATTTCCTTATCTTTTGTATAGCTAATGATGCTTATGGTGTTCCCTGTTCTGTTTACATTGTGGTGTAATCAAATCTAGCCTTTGTCCCCTTATTGAATATGTAAAGGTCTAGGAAACTAATGTGACTTACTGCTATCCAGCTGAACACACATGCACATATAAACAACACGTGGAACTGGAAGGTTTATGTTTACAATACTCCCAATGTGCAGTAAGGTATTTGCATGTAGGTATAAAGTCCACATTCTCATATTTCTCTTTCTTTTGTTTGTTGATGTTATAAAAAGATGCAATGCAACTTTGTGGGTAGTTATAATTTCGGTTATCGTCATCATCTGCTGCATTATCTCGCTTCGATATATATTTCTATTCATTGCATGTATTTCCCTTGTTAAGGTGTGACTGGCAATTTACAATCCATCAAAAATCCCAAAGCAAAATTATAAGACCATATCCTATCAGAAGAGTAAGATGAGTGATTCATGTGTGGAATCCTGTTCCCTGTCAGATTTGATCATAGTGGCCAGCTCTGTATGCCTTTATTGGTACAAATGATGGTGCTTTCCTTCTTGATCTAGTACAAATATAATGCATTGGAGGTTCTGCTTGGCCTATATAGGAATCTATTCAACAATTCTTTACCGGACGAAAAAAAGCTAAGAAAACCTCACGAAAGACCAGGTGGCGTGAATCAGATCTGTTCCCAAAAGTGTTAAAACACACAGTGGCACATAAGATGCGTCGTGGGTTTCATAGGAATTTCTTATCTCAGGTTTCGTCCGGTATAGAAGCACTCGGAATCTAGTTACAAAAAAGTAACTCTGATTGGTTACTTTTATGGTATGAGCAATGGTAAATTCTAAACTCTAAGCCTGACATTTTTATTTTTGGTATAATCCTGCATGCTACTTGGATTCGATATAAAACATGGCACTATTAATAACGCTAATGCTTAATGCACCAAAGGTTTTGTGTATTAAAATTTGGAATATAAAGTATTTAGGTCAATTGTTGAAATTAAAATGTAATTTTGGTTATGAAATGATTGTATCCCTATTAATAATGATAGACAACATCAAGATGATCCATCATACAACAATGGAGAAAGTATTGACCTTCTAAACATAATCCTTCTTGAGGTTAAACTTTATGACCACATTTCTACTAACTTACACATAATGAACATTAGAATGATTGTATTTCCTCCACTAACCATTATTTAATTAGTATGAACAGAAACCCTGACCCTTTTCAATGAGAACAAGGTAAGTTTATTGAAATATTCTTATCTAAAATTAAGTAAATATGTTCGGATTAGATTTTTGTGTTGAGACTAGTACATAAGTAAGTGTCTAGGCCGCCGAAGCACCATATCGCCATCGTCTTTTAGAAAAATGCATGTAAGTGTAGCATTCTACTTTCTTAACACCACCTTAGTTGGGCGAATGTCACTTGTCGATATCCTTAAAATTTGGCACATATTCCATTTCTCGCTGCATAAATTCATGCCCCTTAGCTTGAAAGTTGTAATCTATTCTTATAACGAAGGGAAGTAAACGGCCCCAGCTGTTGGAAAATTCAGCCACCTATCATCCGATATCCTTCTGTCACATGGCAAGCGTGCCCATTTTGTGATAAGAAACGTGTGCACAAAATTAGCTCTTGGACAGTGGAGATATGAAAGCTCTTTTGGAATGCGAATTTGCTATACTTAGGTCACACTTATGAAAAAAAATTATACTTACGTCACGTTTTACGAAGAGGTTATTTTAGTTATTCTTCTACTTCTTTTTCTTCTATTTATTCTTATTTTGAATGAGCCAATGTTGAAAGTTCTTAAAAGATAATTATCTAAAATTTAATTTGAAGTATATAATATAAAACTAATAAAAGATTACCAAAATAAACTTCTTGTCAAAAATAAGGATAATTTTATCATATTATTTATGAATTTGATATAATTTTAAAATATTGAAAAAGTTTATTATGAGATTAAAAACTAACACCACAGGATTGCTTGTATTCATGAAAGGCACAGTTAAACACAACCAGGGGAAATATATAAGAATGGCAACAATACTTTATGTTCATCATCCTGATAAGCCAAGTCTTCACTCCCAGTTTTTATCTGCAGTACATGATTGATTGGTAATGGATGCCTATAGTTACATTGACGAGCTAATGAGCGAAATGGGAGTGAGTCTCTGATTAAAAAGACGGTGATCCAACTAACCTTTTGCGAATGAATCTACGTTGATGCAATAGCAGGCGAAGACTTCTGCTTTGGAGGGGGATTGCCACCCGATATCACCACGTAACCATAGAAGCAGAGCATTGCAGCACTAGTTCATATGAGATGGAGGACGGGGTTCTCGATTAGAACGGGCAAGTGCGAAAACGTCTGTAGAAGTGCAGTATCAAGATAGTAAAATAGCACGTACCTAATGGCTGCATTTAAGCCCATTGGGAAAAGTTTTGATGTCTGCAAGCCAATAGTTTATAGTCAGCGAAGAGCACAATAAGCTGCTGGAAATGATCCCAGGAAATATGAGTAGATTTTACCGATGAATAGGCCTGAAAATTCTTCCATATAAGGGCGAAAGCCAGCACTGCAACAGTCAGAATGGATGAAAATTATTCTCTTTAAATGTAACCAAGGATGTTGTTGGGATAATCAGGAAAATCGATATGTTTTCGATTTCGCTAATTTGCAATATATTCCAACAAATATATGGAGATGAGATGATTGGAACGTGGAAACAGGTGTCGTAACACGAAGATGACATAGTTCTCTCTTCATATCAAATTTACATCACATTGCATTGGAATATAAAGAAAATTATAAGCACCGAAAAAGTCTGAATAATTCCTTGGAACTTGTTATTACCTGCTTGACCCAATATAAATGGTAAGCTCGATTTTCCTTGTCTCCAGACTTTCATACTTAAAGTGCTCAGGGCAAGTAAAGCACCACCATATAGCACGCCAGTGCCTGAAGCAGCAGAATTACTTGAGATCAAGCTGACGAGTCCCCCGGCAAGAACAATCCCACCTAAGTTCAAAACAAGCTAATCAGTCGAACAGGTTTAATTGCTTTTATGGTCATTGGAAATCTAGTATGCAAGAAGTTGTCAAAGCATCCAATCACAATATAGGTATACTATTCAAGTTCATTCTTCAATTGAATCTTAAACTAGCAAGTTCTTTTAAGGAACTCGGAAGGGCAAAATATATGAATAAAGTGCATAATACACATAATATTCTTCACGTGTCAATATATAGTTACCAAAGGGAATCCCAAGACAAAAATCATGGATCTTTGCTGCTCTTTTTGTTTCGCTGATAACTTTTTCTGGTACATGGCCATTTGATGCTCCCACAACTGCTTCTCCAAGAGGTGTTATTGAGCTTCTATTATGCGGCCCTGATGAATCTACTATATAAGAAGGGCTTGACTCATTCCTCAAACCGGACAATTGTGCACCATGTCCATCACTGCTCATAACCTTTAAACCCTATATAGAAGAGAATTTAATGAAGTTGGCTATTCATAAGGACGTGATCGGAAACTATGCAGCTTCTTATCTGCTAACTAATCAAGTATGTAGAAATCTACCAGACCGAACCCAAGTGGGCTTGGATCCAAGTGTATGCATGTGTGTAATACTTAATTGTAGGTCAAAATTCATTTTTGATTGAATTGGTGCGTGCAAAAATGGTGAAACAACAATTCTAACCAAGTACCAAAGAAAAACACTGTTATCGCTCTCAGGGTACAAGTTCAACACAGATCAATCCGAGTATTAGTTCACATTCTTATCCCCTCCAGAACAGCACAGTATTGATTTATCAACATTCACCAAACAAACAAGCACAATTCTCATGATTTCTCAACGGTGCATCAGAAACACCTCCAATCACACAAACCTACCAAGTAAAGCCCCTGTATTCTAGTCAAATCCAGCATGTCCATATCCCCAAAAAATTTCTGAATAAACTTTACAGATTGTACCTGTACCGGCCGAAATCTGATTGTACCCAGGTTCGATCTCGCCCGGAGCTGCACCATACGATCGTGAACTATTGAAGAGAGGCGTGTAGCCGCCGAAGTCATGTTGATTGGTTGATAATTAAATCCACCTCCTTCTTTTGAATCTTCGAGAAAAAATTTCAGTGTATGGGAAGAAAGAAAAATCACAAATTTCAAAGAAGGCGAGAAAACTAGTAAATGCAGTGTTTGAAAGATCTGTTAAGGTGGGCACGAAGGATTTGACATGTGATTAAATAAGGTTGGGACCAAGCACACGCGCATAAAGGGTCGAGAACCCTATCAATACCACCCGGGGATGGCGGCGGCTTTGCGCTCTCCAGTCTCCACCACCTCCTCCCCTCCTCCCAAATCCTACCCCTCGCGCGATAGGACAAATACTGCAGCGGAAGAAAGAATAAGCACAAGAATTGCCACATGGACACAAATTATTAATTAATGGTGGGCCACCCCATAAGCAATGTATGGTGGACAAATATATTGTTGTACTTTTCCTTCACTTATTTTTCTTGCGGTATAGACTTCCTACGCGATAGCGAGTACACCCCATCCCAAGGGCTCGCTAAAGTTCCCCAGAGACAATTGATATACAGAGAGTGGGTGCGGCGAAATGCTATAAGACACACATATTTGACATCCAAAATATACCTAATACACATGCACACACATCAATATTAGTGTGTGTACGCTCATAAGGCATGTATGTGTTTTAGGTACCCCATCAGGGCACTCACATGACACCCCCGCTCACGTGGCGAAAATTAAAAACTTTAATTAAAAATTTTTGGGGAAAGTCTGGATTCAAACTTGGGTCTCAATCCATCTCCTTTTCAGTCTCGCGCGGGTGCACCATTACCACCCCACCAACATGTCATTTTGATTTTTTATGTACACAAATAATATATAGAGAAATGTTACATGTACATAAGCATTTTGTACATAATGTCATTTTGTGTTATAATTGTTTAACTTAGATGTCGTTTTGTTGGATATGACAAAATTACCCTTAATGAAACGACATTCGCATTTGAAAAAACCTACACAAAACGACATTATGTACAGATTATGTACAAAATGGTTATGTACATGTATCATCTCTCTAATATATAACCCATGTAAAAATCCCCAAAACATAAAAAAATGGTATAAACTCTAAAATGTATATATAAAATTTAAACCTAATATTACGGCGGCATCGCCGCCATACAAATCTAAAACCCTATCCTATAAACTCAAGGGTTAAATGGTATAAAATAAAAATAAAAACTAAACTCTAAACTTAATATTACGGCGACGTATCCTATAAACCCAAGGGCTAAACGGTATAAACTCAAAAAAAAATTAAACTCTAAACTTAATATTACGGCGACTTCGTCGTCGTACAAATCTAAAATTCTATTTAAATATTATAAACCTAAGAGCTAAATGCTATAGACCCAAGGGTTAAATGCTATAAATCCAAGACCTAAATGCTATAAAGCATATATTTTAATTTTATAAATTGTATAATATAAATATGAAATATTATTAATTTTTTTTATTACTAATTATTTTGTATTTATTACTAATTATTTTATATTTTTTATTTATTTTGCACCCCGCCACATTAGCAAGGGTGCCATGAGGGTGCCCTAATGGGGGGTGTCTTATATCACTTTCGCAACAATTGATATCCTCACAAATGGGTCTTAACAATAGGTTATGTAATAATGGCGGGTCTTATCGTTGGAGATCGATCAGTATTCGGATAATACTGTACCCGTATTATTAGTCGACAACCAATTCAATATCTATTCCTTTTTAGGCCCCCCCATAACAAAGAAAAATCGCCCATTAATTTTCTAATTCTGGCATTGTTAATTGCAATTGAATTAGTGATTACATTTTATTGCTAGTTATTTCAAATGAATCAATATTTGATATATTGTGCAGTTAATATAGTATGAATGTAATTAGGAATGATGTACATGTAAATATGGGATGATTATAACTCTCGTAGTTAGCGTAGAAGAGGAAACAACTTCTTCTTCGATATAAATAAATCCCAAAACTCATTCCTTACAATTTTCAAATTTTTGGTTGATCTCTCTGATGATCAACCTGAAATACGGCGAGGGTGATGCGATTGGCATCACCTTACTCCATAAATTTCTCAAGTTCTCCGCTCTTCACAACTCCTAGCACGAGGGTGCTATTGAGTTTGGTCAGGATGATCAACCTCTAAACCTGTTGGATACGGTGAGGAGGTTGTTGGTTTCGAAATTAATCTCAACCCAACAGTCGATACCAGATCGATATTCCTTGTCGTTCTGTTGTTGAACTCATCAATAAGAGAATAGTTATCGGGCATTCCAGTCTTCTCATCATAGAGTTACATGGACACCATTATATGAGTCAGCACGTCCCAGGTTCAATCTTTCGGTCACACGCATGTCTAGCCATACAAAGGTTATTTGATTTTTATTTTTATTTTATCATAATTGTTTCTCTACAATCTCATGATTTTATTGTGTGTTTATTTTGGATTTTCACAATTTGGAATAAATAAGCTTATGGAGGTGTGGCTAATATAAAATTTTGAGGCATTTTGATTGAAACGGAACTTGTTTTTTTACCCTTAAATTATCTGTTGGATTAATACTTTGATCTTTATAGATTGAATGGTTTAGAGTTTTTTTTTTCAATTTTGGTGCAATATTGAAATTTGGTTACACTTTGTTGTTAAATTCTTGTTGATGTGGGTTCCTGCTCTTTTATCTTGTGGGTATGTTGTGGCTTCATTTTGAACCTTTTTTTTATCATGTCGAGAAAGATTTGATGTTTCTTTTTCTTTTGATGAGTTTTGATATTGAACTTTGTTTGAAATGTGTATCATCCTTAACATGCTTTTTTGCAAATCTCATTGCATATGAGATTTGCCAAGACAATGGCACGGGTTTTGTTATTACTTCATACATGTCTTATCCGTAGTGCATAAGAGGTGCGCCTGCTTCGACTTCGCAATGTTTTGATTAGTAACTTTGGAGATAATGAAGAAATTTTTCAGGTGTTCAAAGCCCTAAAGACTTACAAGTTTACAACATGGAAAACTCTAAGATATTTGGCTTTCTATATCCGCTGATAGATGACCATTGTTGAAATCTGTTCAAGCAGCTTGTTCGAAAGTGGGTATTCAATATCACGTCGGTAACGATCTTATATTTGACCTTTCTAAAAGTTGTGACCAGAATCCTTACTCTAAAAAAAAATGATGAACTTATTATTGGTTGTACTGATGGGTTAGCACTTAATTTAACTTCTATTTTTTGAATTTTTGGTTCAAAATTTGACTTCAACTTCTATTTTTTATATTCAATATAAAGACACTTAATGTGTGTGACCCCTTTTATTGACAATTTTAAAAAAACAATATTTCATGTCTATCTTTTATATTTAATAAAAAGGCACATTTTTTTTTGTTAACCAAAGATTTTGTGAAGGACAAAAAAAATATATTGTGCAAAATACACAACTGATCAAGCTCAACAGACAAAATTTATGTACAAGATAGAGGTTGATTTAACCATTCCCCTATAGAGTAACAAAAACTATGAGGTTTAATCCTTGTCCTCAAACCCTAAATCGTCAAGAGTAACTTGGATCTTCACAAAATAATAAAAAGTCACTTACTATGTGTGAATATGCTATTTTATTTTATATAAAAAAGTATTGTGAGAAACTTTATTGGTTACACCTAATATAAAAAAATTAATATCTTTTCCTTTTTTAGGCCCCGTAACAAAGAAAAATCGCCCCTTAATTTTTTAGTTCTGGCCTTGTTAATTGCAATTGAATTAATGATTACCTTTTATTCCTATTTTTTTTCAAATGAATCAATATTTGGTATATTATGCAGTTAATATAGTAAGAATGTAACTAGGAATAATTTACGTGTAAATATGGGATGATTGTAAATCGCGTAGTTAGCGGAGAAGAAGAAATAACTCCTTCCTCGATATAAAAAATTCTCATAACTTATTCCTCACAATTTTCAAATTTCAGGCTGATCTCTCTGGCGTCACCTTGAAATACGGCTGGCATCACATTGCTCCATAAATTTCTCAAGTTTTGCGCTTTCAAAACTCCGAGCACTAGGGTGCTATTGAGTTTGGTCAGGATGATCAACCTCTAAACCTGTTGGATGCGGTGAGGAGGTTGTTGGTTTCGAAATTAGTCCCAAGCCAGCAAGTGGATACTAGATCGATATTCCCTCGTCGTTCTGCTGTTGAACTCATCAATAAGGGAATAGTTATCAACCATTCCAGGTCTTCTCATATGAGAGTCATGTGGATGTCGTTTAATGAGCCAGCGCGTCTCAGGCTCAATCTTCCAGTCACACGCATGTCTAGCCATACAAAGGCTAATAAATTTTTATTTTTATTTTATCATAATTATTTTTCTACAATCTCGTGATTTTATTGTGTGTTTATTTTGAATTTTCTCAATTTGGAATAAATACGCTAATGGATATGGCGTGTCCAATATAAAATTTTGAGACATTTTTATTGGAACGGAACTTGTTTTTTCCCCTAAAATCATTAGCTGGATTAATACTTTGATCTTTATAGTTTGATTGATTGATTTAGAATTTTTTAAAATTCGGTGCAATATTAGAATTTGGTTACACTTTGTTGTTAAATTCTTGTTGATGTGGTTCCCTGATCTTTTATCCTTGTTGATATGTTGTGGCTTCATTTAGGACCTTTTTTTTTTAAATTAAACCCGTCCGTTGGTTTTGGACGGGGTTACGCGTTGATAATAAAATGACCACTAATGGGTCGCAATATTCATACATCGCTATCCTAGCGTTCGCGTAAATATGTAAAATCAGTTTAAGCCCAAAAATTACAAGCCACATTAAGG
>JAOYMZ010008739.1:0-37823 GCA_025802335.1 Pinguicula primuliflora
GTCCCATTTGCCAATGCTCCCTACAAAAGCTTGACGGTTGAGAAGGCTATTCAAAACTGGATCCAGTATGAGGGGAATGTCTTTAGGTTCCCTGGTGGGGGAACACAATTTCCCCAGGGCGCTGATAAATACATCGATCAGATTGCTTCAGTTATACCAATTGCAGACGGAACTGTTCGTACTGCTCTGGACACTGGTTGCGGGGTACGCTTGAAGATTCTCATATTTATGTTGCATATTATACATTGCACCCTCACCGTATCGTCTTGAGTTTCTCTTCACCAATTCATTGTTCTGTATGTATAATTTTATAATTCTGTGTTGTGTTTTCAGGTTGCAAGCTGGGGTGCGTATCTTTGGAAAAGGAACGTTATCGCAATGTCGTTTGCACCAAGAGACTCACATGAAGCTCAGGTTCAGTTTGCTCTTGAAAGGGGGGTACCTGCTGTAATTGGTGTTTTTGGAACGATAAAACTGCCATATCCTTCTCGAGCTTTCGATATGGCTCACTGCTCCCGTTGTCTTATACCTTGGGGAGTAAATGGTGAGAACTCAAAGTTTATCCTGTGAATAGAATTCATGAATTTGGTTCCTTCTCGAATCTAGCTTGATATTGTGAAAACTGTTGCATGTTCCCCCCCTCCCCCACTCCCCATCGTTGTTCTGTTTAATGTTACTACTTACTAGCATGTTGAACTGCTGTGGATTCATTTCATCTGGTGTTTTAATATGCAGATGGACTATATATGAAGGAGGTTGATCGTGTTCTTAGACCCGGGGGCTATTGGATTCTTTCTGGTCCTCCGATCAATTGGAAGGTTAATTATGTGCCATGGAAACGCCCAAAGTCAGAGCTTGAAGAAGAGCAAAGAAAGATTGAAGAAGTTGCGAAACTTCTATGCTGGGAAAAGAAGTCTGAAAGTGGTGAAATTGCAATATGGCAGAAGTCTATGGATACTGACTCTTGTCTTGCCGCTCAAGAAAAGTCTGGAGCAGAATTTTGCAAGTCTGAAGACGCTGATGATGTCTGGTAATAAATATCAATTCCTGCATGAGTACTTTATATAGATCTGATACTTTCATATAACACTGCTCGGGTGCTGGCGAGAAATTTAATGGCTCCTAAACATTCATCTTACGATCAGGTATAAGAAACTGGAGCCGTGCATTACTTCTAAGAGCGATGCTTACAGCGATGGAGTATCTCAGGTTCTCAAACCATTTCCTAATAGGCTTTATGCTGTTCCACCAAGAATTGCCAGTGGCTCCGTTTCTGGAGTGTCCGTTGAGGCGTACTTGGACGACAACAAGCAGTGGAAAAAGCATGTTAATGCGTATAGGAAGATCAACAGGCTTATTGACACTGGAAGGTACCGCAACATTATGGATATGAATGCAGGGCTTGGAGGATTTGCTGCTGCAATCCAATCTCAGAAACTGTGGGTAATGAATGTTGTACCTACTATTGCCGAGAAAAATACCCTTGGCGTCATCTACGAAAGAGGATTGATTGGGATTTATCATGACTGGTATGGCTCTCTGAATCTGGATTCTTTTTATTCCGATTTTCTAATAAAAGTTCTTGATTATGCATGAGCATGGGGTTCTGTTGATCCAACTGCAGCATTTTGCTCGAAACAAATCTCTTCTCGATATCCTTACAATTGCTTTTATTGGCGATCTCTTGTTTTAGGTGCGAAGCCTTTTCCACATATCCAAGGACGTATGATCTAATTCATGCGGACGGTGTTTTCCGCCTTTACAAGGACAGGTAACGTATCAAGCACGACGTGATCTACGGATCTTTTTTTCTTTCTTTCTGGTTTGTGCAATTAAACACCACAACTTCAGGTTTATGCAATGAGCTGTTTATCTTCTTGCTCATTTTCAACTTATGAAAACAGGTGTGAGTTCGAAGACATCTTGTTGGAGATGGACCGTATTCTGAGGCCTGAAGGTGCCGTCATATTCCGCGATGAAGTCGATGTATTGGTGAAAGTAAAGAAGATTGTTGGAGGTATGAGATGGGATACTAAAATGATGGACCATGAAGATGGCCCCCTTGTCCCTCAGAAAATACTAGTTGCTGTTAAGCAATACTGGGTAGGTAACTCATCTTCCGCTCAGTGAGTAGGAAATGAAAGCAACGACGAAAATTATTGAATGCAAGATCTTGAAAACTTCTTCCAGGCGAGATAATGGTGTGATGGCGGGGGAGGTATCAGTTGGTAATGTATTTTTACTGGGAATTCTTCTGTAGTTCACATTAGATATGGATTATGACATCATTACCAGCATAAATCTTCAGACAAAACATTTGTTATTCTTACAGTTTTCAGGTCTATCTATTACTACTTGATGATTCGTTGTTCCTTTGTGATTGTAAATTGTTCTTATAACGTATGCCATTCAAAGAAGAGCAAACCGAATTCTAAACTTAGTCTTCCCACTTAGCACAGAAACACACTCGGAGCAGGGATAGTTTCGTCATTTAGCGTGCATTCGGTATTTATTTTCGATTTGCTGGTAGTACCCATGGCATTTCTCTTCCAAGAAACAAGACTTCATTGGAAAAGAAAACTGCAAGGGAACCATCTACCTTATTGATACCGTGATGACAACTCAAAATATTATTACTGGAAACCATTTAGACAGAACAACAAAAATAAGTAATAGGAAAGACACCTTCTGGTTTCTTTCCAACATATATCCTGAGAACTTGATTACAGGACAAGCACTATATACCAGCACTCTGTTGCCAAAGGTGAAAACGTATTGAAAAAAAAAAAACTATTGTGATACACAAATGTTACAAGAAACCATCATTCAGATCAGTTTTCCTTGTTGTCTTTAGAAGGTTGGGCCTGAAATCCCCCACTACTTTTCTTCTCAAGTGAATATGGCATGTAAGTACCAAGAATCCTATCCCACATCACAAAAAATGGCTGAGAGAAGTTGTATTTGTTGCCATAGAGCTGATGGTGGATATCATGATATGCAGAGTTGTTTCTAAAGAGAATGTGGAATAGGTTGCCAGGTAGCCATAATCCACAGTGATCATCAACTGTTTTGAGGGTAGCAAAGGAAAAGAAGAAGATGGAAGCTCGGGGCGACATGCCTGAAACAAGGAAAGATAAGGCTCCACCGATTGTGTCGAGAAGAAGACCTTCAACGGGGTGGTTATATAAGGCTCCAAAAGCATAAGGAATAACGAGCCGGTGATGTTGAGAATGGATATGCCGGTACAAGAACTTGTTCAGGTGCATGTAGCGGTGCATAAAGTACTGCCAGGTATCCAATACAATCATAGCGACAAAGAATTGTCTCGCAAGAACAATCAGGGAAGTATTTTGTCCTTGGATTTGCATGGATTCGCCATCACTTCCAGTTACCTACATGGGAGAAACAAGATATCTACTAAAAGAGTGTTTGCGAGAATATAGACTAGATAATAGCAGAAAATAGCTTAATATGGTAATCATAGCTCAATAAGGTAATCAGATCCAAAGTCTTCTCAGCAAATACTTTACGCTATAATATATTCAACATAAAGTCACAGGATAGAAATCCAGTGATAACAAGATCAGCATCACACATTATATAAATCCCAATGGCAAGAAAGGGTAGAAATATGAACTAGGCTACCCAGCCTAGTAAGGGATGATATGGAAGGAGTGTTTTCTCATTTTAATGAAATATCTCCGGTTTTGTATACTACAAGTTCTTTCCATCAAAAGATAGCTTACAAGAATGCAGAGAATACCCAGATTCTAAGGAGAACTAAACAATGTATTACCCAACTTCACTGAACTTCATGCCTATAGTAATTCTCACAAGGTGAAGTCCACAGGGATGCATTGTGCAGGAGATTAGCTAACCTAGATAAGCCATAAAATAAATAAGCTCTACGCTTCCAAGGTTCAGGCAACGCTAAGTCCATGGCTTCAATAAATATTTCGTAGCTAAGCCAAGAGCAGCATAGGGATATGAAACATTATCATATGACATGATCATGCCTAACAACTAGGCAGGTGGACTGAATAGTGCATGCTAAGCATACCAAAAACCAACAGAGAAAACGATGATTCTGTTCTTTCAGCACAAAGTCACATTAGATCAATCAAAATGCGAAAAATATCAATCAATTTAGAAACCAAACCAGTGTTGTCTTCATGTATACACGATTGAAGAAAACCCTTGGGTAATCATCATATACGATAACTATAGGACCCCCAAACCCTATAAATTAAAAGCATCCCACACAGAATCAGCTCAACTATAAGAACAAGAAGGGTTCAAATATCCACTTACAGCGAACAAGATAGTGGCGACGACTGCCTGTACAGCCTGCTGGAGCAGCACCCCTTTGACCACATCTTTCTTCGACACCAAATTCTTCTCATCTTCGTCCTTTTTGGAATGCAGCCTGTAATTCTCCATCGACCCCAACAACATATACGTTGCAGAATACAGCCAGTACACAATTATCGGCACAAATGTCCCCAATATTTCATCCGTGAGCTTGAAACCTCCAATTATCATCTCCATATCGAACACACCCACAACCGAAACAAATCCTGCCCAGTTCGATTATGGGCGACGTGCGTGTAAGAGAATTTATTTTTTTGCGGAAAAACAAACCCTAGAACAGGTGAAGGTCTGGATCAATTCTGGGTCTAATAGAAGGCGTTATTTCCCAGTTATTCCTGTCATGGAATCAAGTCAGTCGTTCACTTTTTCTCTGCGAGAAACACTAACGGCCGATTGCCGACGAATCTGTGTCGGAAAGATCCAACCCCAATGCAAATTCGCATGGAAGAAATAGGATGATTAATTAATTCATAATCCAACCAATTGTTGCAAAAAGAATCCGAGAACTCGAGACTATTAATGGAACCCGGAAACTAGCTGTGACCGGGGCCGACGCCCGACGGGATTAAATAGGATGGGCGCGGGTTGGACCAACAATGTGCTGCTATGAAACTGTTACGTGTACATAAGTACGATTTGTCTGCTGGGCCAACGGCATTGTTACGTGTACCAATAATATGATGCTATGAAACTGTTACATGTATGTAATTTACTAATTTTGCTAATGCCGAGCACCAATAATGTGTTGCTATATTTTTAACGTTGTCAACAAGCGGCTGCCAAACACTCTCTCGCGCGAAAATGCTCTCGACAACGACACAATCGGAACTGAAATGTCCAACGACAACTTCACCGTGGCCAATTCGGCCACCTTCAAAGTCAAAAATAGGGAAGAGCAAGGGCAGGATGTCATGGATGTCACCCTTGGGGACATAATCCCTGCGATTAGGGCTTCGCTGACCTCCATGGATATGGGTACCAAATCTACTGTAGACGACCCGACAGTTAAACCTAGTGCCGAGCAAGTTCAGCATGCCATGGAGGTCAGCGCTGGCGAGGTAAATCCCGACGCTGCTACTCCGTTGAAGGTCAAGGATGTGGGTACCGCTGCTCTTGGGGAGAAGAGGGAAACTCTGACTTTTCGAGAGGCCCTAGCCCCAAATATTCCGGATGCTCCCAAAGGACAAAATCCCTTTTCTCGGTTGCCGATTATCATTGAGCAGGATGATGTACAGTATTTGCTGGTAGGGGGGAAGCACTGTGTCAATTTCTCCCCCAAAGTTCAAGAATGCATCAACCAGAATATGAGGTTTACAGTCTTCATAAAACCTCTTAAGCAAGTCACCAGCTATAAATTTCTGTATTCCAAACTCATATCGCTATGGCAGCCAAAGGGAAATATACATATTCTGGACATGGAACATGGATTTTATCTAGTCAAGCTTGACTATGAAGAGGATTATAACAATGCCCTCTTGGGAGGCCCCTACTCCATTGTTGGGCACAACTTGAGTGTCTATCCTTGTCATCCCACCTTTGACACACGAGCAGACCATCTGGAATCGATAGCTGCTTGGATTCGCATACCTAGTCTTCCACCGAAATATTTTCTCGATAATCTGTTGAAGGAAATCTCGTGACCTATAGGCGCATACTTGAAAGTAGATGGTCACACAATCCGGGCTGAAAGAGGACTTTTCGCTAGAATTGCAGTCCGTCTTGATCTGACTAAGCCACTAGTTCCAAGTGTCACCGTTAATGGTGTTGAATATAAAATCTGCTATGAGGATCTCAATAATGTTTGTGTCTCTTGTGGGATGTACGGACATTTGGCGACTAATTGCTCACTGCCAAAGTCCCCCTCGACACAGACCGGAACAGCGGACGTTCCTGTAGGACACGCAACACTGCAACGTGCGCCTACTTCCATCACTAAGGGCAATCTTGCAACTGATCACCATCCTCGGCCGGTAGATCCCCAGACCGGGGCATCTGCATCTAATGAAATGCCCTAGCTGATTGCACAAAAAACACGGAGAGCGGCACGCAAGCCAGCATTCCCAACAGCCAGCTTAGGTACTGTCTGGAACTTCCAATATAGATTATCTACTAAATCACGTTTTGATATTCTCTCAGGGGATACAAGTAACCATGATGACCAAAGCGAGAAAGGAGGCTAGTCTTTAGACCCAAACCAAGCAATTCCCAAAGCCAATCTCCCCGAGGGGATGTCACACACTGTCGGAACGTCAAGAAGCTGGGGGAAGGGTAAGGAAATACGCTCCAAAACTAGAGTTTCCTGGGCAAATTAGGCGGCAAATACAGGAAGCCCTCCACCGCCCAAGCGTAAACACCTCAACAGTAACATGGATCGTCTGTGGTTATCCAAGCCCTCCACTGCCCTGCCTGGATCAGCCATGGATGCGGACATCTTTCCTGCGAGCTCATCTGCTCAAATGCCAACCAAAGCCTTGGACCCGACAGCTCCGGGGTATATTGCAATAGTTATACCGCATCCTTTAGCCCCCGAAATGGGCACTACCCTGGAGCCTGCTATCCCTGATACGCCATACAATCTGACCCGACCGAAGGGGTTTCATGTGGCCAGAAGGGATCTGGTTATTCTTCCTCAGGGGTCCACTGCACACCGGACACCCCCTTGGCCCCTTCGGACGACAAAAGCATGTTTATGGAGGAAGAGGGCATTACTCCCCCCTCCCCTAGCATGACAGCCATCGGGAAGATCCCAGACACCCAACTTTAGCTCCGATTATCCGGGGATACGATCTCTATCCACTCTTCAATGGATTGCAAAATTATATCTTGGAACGCACAGGGCGTTAAAAATCCAAAGACAATTGGGGCCCTGCGTGACCTAATAAGGATGCATCACCCCCAGCTACTAATCCTATTGGAAACCCGTGTCAGCGGGAAAGAAGCAGATTCCATACTGAGGAGCATTGGGAATGGATATAACCATTCATTCAGGGTTGAGGCATAGGGCTTTTTGGGGGTATATGGATTTTATGGATTGATGCCCTTGAAGTGAAGGTGCTCGACTGCAAATGGCAATATGTTCATATCTATGCCATTTTCAGGGATGGCCCTCCTTTGTACTCATGGCAGTGTATGGTTCTCCTAACCTTGCATTCCGACGTTCACTCTGGAGAGAACTTTCTCCCTCTTGGCATACAATGTGTCCCAGCCGTGGATTCTTGCTGGAGACTTCAATGCCTTCCTTTCATCACAAGACAAAGTGGGAGGGCGACCCTCCTCGGGATGTAAGAACTTCAGACGTTGGGTGGAATACAGTAACCTCTTCCCCGTGGAATTCTCGAGGTTGTAGTTCACATGGCAGCGGGGCTTGTGTCAGGAAAGATTGGACTGGATTTTTGTCAACGAAGACTTTGCAAATCTATTCTCCACCTACGGGGTACGACATTTACCGAGGATAGCCTCGGACCATTCGCCGCTTTACCTTGAGTGTAAGGGAACTGTCAGACACTCCCAAGTGCCCTTCTTTCGCTACATCAAAGCTTGGGAAATTCATGAACATTGGAGTGATTGGCTCTCTTCCCGTTGGGAGGCCGATTGGCCGTTAATTGAGGCTCTCCAAGGCCTACTTGGGGACATTCCGGATTAGAAGTTCAACTATTTCGGTGACATCTTTAAACAAAAACGCCGACTGTCGAACAGGATGGCAAGATTACAAAAGGTCATAGCAAGTAAACCATCTCGTTACTTATACGATCTGAAATATCAGCTACTGGCCGATCTGGAAGGTATATTGTCATGTGAGGAGTTACTAAGGAAGGAAAATGCAAGGTGCACTTGGGTCACCTTGGGAGACCGTTTACAACCCACTTTCATGCGAAGCACAAGGAGCGATGCCTAAATCTTTCTGCTCGATGGATCCAAGTGGGCCCAAACATCTGGGCATCGGATTGAACAGTCCTAATAGAGGCTGCCACTGCGTACTATGACCGTTTATTTGGAGCCACTAACGACAACTTCCAAACTGTGGCTTTTCCATATACTGGCCTATTTTCTCGCATTTCTAACTCTCATTTGGACTTTCTTAGCAAGCCTATTGACCCAGAGGAGATCAAAAAAGCCCTATTCGAGATGGATCCCAACAAAGCCCCAGGACCCGACCGTTTTACGAGGGGGGGGGGGTTCTTTCAGAATAATTGGGATCTTCTTTCCAGCCCTATAACGGGATTTGTCCTGCAAGTTTTTGAGTCCGGGGTGGTCCCATCAAGTGCGAACAAGGGGATGGTAACCCTAATATCTAAAGTGAAAGCTCCGAAGACTTTTGATCATTATTGCCCTATTAGTTTGATCAACGTTTGTGTTAAAGTCGTTACGAAGCTTATTGCTAACAGACTAAAAGTGGTTATGCCACTTCTGATCTCGGCTAATCAATCTAGTTTTGTGCAGGGATGAATGATTTCAGAGAACATCATTGCTGCACAAGAAGCTATTCACACGATGAGGACAAGTAAAGGAGCCAAACGCTATATGGCGGTTAAAATAGATCTTGCAAAAGTATTTGACAGACTAGACTAGACCTTCATCCAAGACACCCTGAGAGGTGTGGGAATCCCCGACTACCTCTCGCGGGTGTTATGTTCTTAACTGGAAACAAGCTCCACTCAGATCATATGGGACGGGCTACGAGGAGCAGAGTTTAAACCGGGATGGGGCATTCGCCAAGGAGATTCGGCTTTGCCCTTTCTATTTATTCTCTGTATGGAACGATTAATACAATCTATTAGGGTGGCTACTAAGACAGGGAGTTGGAAACCCCTGATATTTGGGAGACGGAAATGGCCATTGTCACATCTTCTTCTTGCAGACGATCTCATTCTATTTGCAGAAGCAAGTGAATCACAGGCACAGATCATCCGAGAAGTATTAGATACCTTCATAGCATCATCCCGGCAGATAGTTAACTCCACTAAGTCGGTTTTTTGGACATCACCATTGGTCAGCTCGCAGGAGACTAGCAGGATTGAAACCACTCTAGGAATAACAAGAGTGGAAGACCTGGGTATGTATCTAGGGGTCCCGATTATCCATGGACGCGTTTCTAAAGAAACCCACGGCAAGGTACTGCTTAAAATGAAAAGGAGGGTAGCTTTATGGAACCCAAGAAGAATTTCTCTCGCAGGAAGATTGGTCCTTTGCAAAACGGTGTTGGCCGCCTTACCACTTTATCAGATGCAAATGGTATCCCTACCAGTTGCATCAGGGTTAGAGATGGAAAGGGTAATGCATACATTTGGGATGTAGGTAGCGAAATGAGACATAAACAGTCGCTGATCAGTTGGGATGTAGTTTGCCTTCCCAAATCAAGGGGTGGACTAGGAGTCAGGAAGCTCCGGGACTCAAATGATTTATTTATGCTGGAACTAGCTTGGGATTTATATGCAGGCGCCCCCAAGTTATGGACCTCGCTCTTCTCGGCCAAGTACGAAATGGTGAAAAGGGGGGATTGTGTTTGGGACATAAACGGAAGGGTCCACACTTATGGCTACAGTTGACCCGTTTCTTTGAAACTCTTCGGGACAACTCCTGCTGGCTGCTCGGAGATGGACGAACCTCCAAATTCTGGACAGATGCATGGCATCCCTTTAGCGTTCCTCTTCTCGACTTTGCACTAGTGCCTCTTCTGCCTTCGGATAATGATTTAACAGTTGGAGAGTTCACGGACAGGCTGGGTCGCTGGGACACTATTAGGCTGGGTTCTTTAATCCCAGGAGGGCTGATTGAACAAATCATATCCACCGTTCCACCAAGACCGGAAGCTGGGTCAGATAGGCCAATCTGTAGACACTCCTCTTCGGAGGCCTTTATGCGCAAGTCAGCCGCTGAGATCTTGTGCTCCCAACCCTTGCCACCGGAAGACCCATATGGGAGAAAGTTTGGGCACTCGAAATCCCGGAACACGTCAAAACATTCTTATGAAAGATATTACACAACGCCTTATGGACGAACTATGAACGTCATCGTAGGGGAGTTTCCACCACCAACCGTTGCCACCTTTGTTCAAATCCAGAAACAACGATCCATCTCCTGAGGGATTGCACTCGTAGCCGAGAAATCTAGGAGTCCCTCTCCCTAGACCCACATCTCAACTTCTACGAGTCCCTATCACCAAAGGAATGGATCTCTTTTAATATGTTTGACGTATCTTCTTCCTCTTTCTGGCAGGTTCTCTTCGCTATTACCCTTTGGAAGATATGGACTGCTAGGAACTCAAAGATCTTCACAGGAGCACCTCCAGCAGGGAAGGAACTATGTGCTTCCATAAAAGCTACGGCAGGAGAAACAATCAAGTTCTTCGCCTTACACACTGCACAGCAACTAACCCGTCAAGCCTCAACAAGCTGGAGCACAAATCAGATTCCCTCAATCACATATGACGGTGTCGCTGAGTTTGTAATGCAGGTGGATGGAGCGATCAATCAGTTTAATCACCGAGCAGCATGCAAAAAGGTCCTCCAGGATACCTCAGGCCATTGGATACTCATTTTTTCGGGGCATATCGGCCAATGTTCCAGCTTAACGGCGAAACTTTGGGGCATTCTTTGCAGCCTTCAGCTGATCACAAAACTGCAGATCGGAAGGGTGCTACTAGAGACAGGCTGCAAGAATGCAATAGATTGCATCGCAGGGCAGCTGGAAGATCTACTCAATTCAGGCCTCATACAGGAGATCCAGCATCTTATGAACACGTTACAAGTCCGACTATGCTTCAGAGGTCGCCAAAACCTACAGGAAGCTGATATGCTAGCTAAACAGGGCCTGACAACAATCTCCGACAAGATGCTATTCTTTCGAGAAGCCAACCTGCTACACGAAGTATACTGGGAGGAGCTCTTGGCCCTGGGCATTGCGAGTAGCCGGGGATTAGAGGCGTTTGTGGACAGTTCCGTGCTTGTGGACCATGGGGGGATGGAGGCGTTGCTTAGCGCCCACTGCACGCAAGGGGGGCGGAAAGTGGGTTGCAGGGAGGAACTGGAACCGATGACAATATGTTCTTAAACAGGGCAGATCGACCGGGCAATACCGGCCACGACGAACAAAGGCCACAAAGAATGGAGCTCCCATCTCCCCTTCGAGTTACTCCTAGTTTCTTATTTGATCCTCCGTAATTGGGGGCCTAATTTTTTGTAATCACTGGCTTTGCCTTCCCTAGTATAAAAAAAAATATTGAGATAATATAATTGATTGCTACATCACATTTTATTAAGACTTGGTTGATATTAGCATCTAAAATAGTTGTGTATATTACCAATACTTCCCATAAGTTCAATTAGAGAACCTTGGTTGAGAATTGAGTTAACACACAGATAATACCTAATTGGGTCACACTCCATCATGAGGCCAACACTCAAGAATTTTCTGGACAATAAATAATCATCAAGATCCATATTATAACACAGCACGTTAAACGACAGAAAAAGCCATCTTTTCCCTTAACAAAACGCAACTCCAAAGGCTGACGTATACATTTCTGTTCGCTCATATGGCATCCTCACATTGGCTGACTTTTGTGTTCGTCCATTTGTTTTGTGTTTTCTTTTTTTTCTCTATTATTTCTACAAAACAAATCAATGCCCTAAACTTTTATCGTCTCCCTCTCGCCGTTGCTCACGCGATTTATGTCGCTGCTCCCCCAATTCCCATCACTGCCCCCTCGTCTTCGAACTTCGCATCCATCGTAGAGATTTCCATCCGTGCACTGGGATAAACAATGTTGCCGCTACTGGATATCCTTCCGTGATCTGGGTAGTAGATAGTTCCATCCGTGCGTTGAGGTAGTAAAAAAAACTGGGTTAAACATTGTTGCCGACCTTTAATTCATGCATTTACCATTTTGCTGCATTTTTCAATTTTTTTTCTTAAACTCTACTTATTTAATCTTTGTGATAGAATTTTCCACAACTTGTTTTCTACCATATATATCTTCTGTGCCTATTGTCCATGGACGGTTTGATGGTACATCCCACTCTCTTCTTGCTTTTATTTTGGATGACAAATTAAACACCTAAATTTTGAGCCACGACTTACATTTCTTACAACACAAGCAGTTGACATGTGCACATGATAAATACAGTAGACATATTTGGGTTGCGAATTACATCATGGAACATTCTATCCTGTATGTGGAATTCAAGTTTACTGTAATTGTAGTTACTGTAATTATGGTAATTGTAATTCTCTCCTGTATGTGGAATTACATCGTGTATCATTCGCTTTTATTGTTGTTCCTATAAATATTTACTATAGCTTTTTTACTTATGTTCATTTCTTCAACTGCTATTGTTGTTTGATGATAGACTATTTATTACATTGCTGATACACTTTAATGCTGCCGCTTCATTTCATTTTCACAATATGGTTGCTTGCGCAGTGCTATGCCCAAAGTTGGCTGTCCTACACACCCGTGCTGGGCCTACGATGTTCACTTACCCGAGAATAAGGTTCAGTGTTCGTATTGTGATCGGACTTTCTCCTCCATCAAAAATTTTAAGTACCATCTTGCTGCACTTCCTCGTCGCGTAAAGCCACGCAACAATGTTCCTACCAATGTTGCTGACCATGCACGCCACCTCATACAATCCGATAGACAACTGGTATATCTCTTTGCTGCTCATTATTCCTGCACACTATTTCTCTCCTGCTACTGCATCTTGCTCATAATTTCTCTTTATTGCAGACTAACTCCAGCTCTGCCCTACCTGTTGCTATTGCTGATGAGCTAGGCATCCCTTCTGTTGGCCACACCCTTGTACCTACGTTCACGCAGGTAATAAATTTTACGAAAACCCCCCTCTTAATTATTTGTCTGCTTCATTTTGCTCATAATTGCTCTTTATTGTAGACTAACCTCTCAAGCACTCCTGCCTCTTCCCTACTTGTTGATGCTGATGAACTGGACACCCCTGTGCCTACATGCATGCAGGTACTACATTTTATGAACAAACTCTCTCTTTGCTGCTGTATAATTATAGTATGGACTTGCTGCTGCTTTTTGCTGATAAGTGTTCTTTATTGCAGACTACCACCTCCAGCGCTGCCCCCTCTGCCCTACCTGATGCTGCTGTTGACCGCAACCCTGTTCATACATGCATGCAGGTAATTGATCGCATGAACAACTTCCTCCTTTAATTAAAAAATGACCTAACTCATCTTGCAGGTACTCCACCAAAGATGCGATGCATCGCGTAGAAAACCGCCCCTACTGCATGCACCTCATGTCAGGGCATGTTATTGTTTGTTCCTTACATCTAAGTAAAATACGTTATTTCAATATCAGGGCATTCACATCAAGGCTTTCACTTACATTTACTTCCTATACAGCCTGTCCACCGATGCTTATTCGATGTCGTCCCAGTTTCAAGTACATTGGTGACTACCTTGACAGCTACCGATCACAGCACTGCAAGTGCGGACCACGCATCATTCAGCACCCAGCCCATTCATGTACCTAATATATTCGCGTTCATGTGCGCTTACTTTTACCTTTGTTATGATTTACACTGCCAACTAACATTCTTTTCTCACAGTCCCGTCATGTGCCTCATCAAACTATTACACTTACAGCACTGCTGTTAGTTACCTCGCCTTTACTCCACATTCATAGCACTACTGATGCAAGTCGAACATCGAACAACACTGACAACATTCAGGTATGTACATTACTTCATTCTTCCTAGCACGTTTTATATGGTCTGCAATAACGTGCTCTCCTATCACAGATGAATCCTCATCTTCATACAAACATGCCACATGCACCCCCACTACCAGCGACAACAGCACCCGGTGTAAGTTTTCTTTAACAACCTATTTCATTTACTTAAATGCAACGCGTTGTTATACTAATGTCGATCTGTCCTCAGGTAATTCCACCTACACCGCGCCTATCTGTGAAGCACTCACTTGACAATATGGATGTTCTCTGCCCTTCATGCCTTGCTTTGCATTGGATGGCCGAAAGATTAACCCACTCATCCACACGCAATCCCTTATTTGGAACTTGCTGCCTTGGTGGCAAAATTTGCCTGTCCCTGCTCACCCCTCTGCCTTGGCAATTATTAATTTTGTACAAAGGAAATTCTACTGCATCACGATCTTTTCGTGAAAATCTACGAACGTAGAACACTGCAAATGCATTCACCAGCCTCAGTACTTCATACGGTCCTGTTGATCATCCTGGACGTGGCCCATCAACCTTTACCATACATGGACAGCTTCGACACCGCCTCAGCCACTTTAGTTGTAACAAACCAACAAAGCCATGTATGCTCAGCTCTACATCTATGATCTAGATCATACCCTGCAGATTCGTGCATCCAGGAATAAATGATGCACGACAGATGTTCTGCGCATAATCCAGCATTGCCTCCACCAGGTTTCTAGCTTTGTTGCCTTATCTTTCTATGAATTTAACGTAACTGTTATATCTGTATTATTAATTTTCCGTGCCATAAAATAATTCAACTGCTTTCCTGCAGGTTAATCCCTTCATTCCGAAATTCATGCAAGCACATGGTATCTTGCGTTAGCTCCTCCTGAAGCTCATAGTTTCCATGCATGCCTTAGATACACACCCTCGCAGGACCCGTGATGCTGCAATCTCCCAACCACGAGTGAAGTCGCTGTGGTCCTCCCCAAAGAAGGTGACGATCTTGGTAAATCCCGGGACATACGTGTGCATCTCAATCATGACAACTGGTTGCTGCACATTAGTGAGTGCCACCCAGCATACTTACCCCTTCATTACGTGCTTTTCTTCCCTTTGGGGGACCTAGGTTGGGACAGCGGCATGAGGCAGTGAAGTGACGCTTTGAATGCTTTTTCACACATTCAGCCCACTCAGATGGATTTCTACAGCTATCGTATATTCCAGCGACGTTCTGAGTACTCTTCAATCCTTCGAGGGAAAAAATTGTTCCAGAAATTCATTATAGATGGGTGGGTTGCTACCGAGCAGAACAGACTACACTATTACAAGACTAACATGAACAAATTCAGAATAGAATATGCTCAGAATTTAACTGATCTTGGACCTGCCAAGCTGAATCTCCCCCAGGTTGGTCAACGGATTGTCCTCCCATCCTCACACGTTGGCATCCCGAGGTACCTATTTGAGATATTCCAAGACACCACGGCGATCACACGCTACCATCATCATCCAGATATCTTTCTGACTATGACCGCTAACCCGAACTGGCCTGAAATAACTGCTGCCCTCCTAGACCACCAGTCCCCACCTGATAGGCCTGACATTGTAGTGCGTGTTTTCGAATTAAAGAGATTGGAACTACTGAAGGATATCAAAGATAATGGTATTTTTGAAGGTGTGGTCGCGGACGTGAACACAATTGAATTCCAGAAATATGGTCTGTCGCACATGCATGCTCTTATATTCCTTCAAGCCAGTGATAAAATTAGGACCTGTGCTCAGGTTCGCATGCATGTGTGCGCTCAATTTCCTGACCCAATAGATGATCTAGAGCTTTTCGATACAGTTTCCAACTGTATGGTCCACAGCCCCAGCGGTAGGGACAATTCCAATGCATCCTGTATGAAGGACGGCCGGAGCTCTAAAACATACCCCAAGCCTTTTGCACCGACCAGTTCCCTGGGAGAGGATGCTTATCCTATCTACGGTCGTCGTGATACAAGTACTCACGCTCTTTTACACATTTTTAGTAGCCTTTACTGTTTTCCCCGTTATTTACGGCTTACGCATAATATTGTGTTCACGTTATTACTTGAATCAAACATCTCTTGTATAACTCCCTCCTTATGAATGCACAATTTTTCAACACTCATTTATAGTTCTACATTTAATTGTTGTTTGTTCTGCTAAATGTTTCTTCTCATTTAATTTACTCAAACTCCTCCTAATGAATTCCTATGGTTTTTGCTCATTTTTTTACCTGCAATTTTCAACACTAATGTTTCACTCTACATTTAATTGTTATTTATTCTGCTAATTATTTCTTCTCACCTAATTTACTGCCTCTTCTGTCAATCTTCAGGACGGCAGTACCGTGTCAAAAAATATCTGCTTGACAACCGTAATGTTGTGCCTTACAATCATTTCTTGACATGAAAGTACAACTATCATATAAATGTTGAGGTCTACGCTGGCATACGCTGTGTCAAATATATTTACAAAGGCCACGACCGGATCACTATTGTATTGGGAGACCCATATGAAATCCAACAGTATCTTGACACTCGGTATATTGGACCACATGAGGTAGCTTGGCATCTCTTCGGCCACCGTATGCACCATGAGTCCCCATCAGTCAAAAGGTCGCGCCTGCATTTGCCTGACATGCACCGCATTGTATATGATCCTAATGAACCTCCCGAACTCATCATTGAACGGGCGCTTCATGAGGTTTCAACACTTACCGCCTACTTTGCTTGGTACGCTACAAATTCAAACTCCACACCCTATGCCTACCAAGATTTTCCCCAGTACTTTGTGTGGTCTCAAAATTGATGGATACCAAGGCAGCGAGGATTTCAGATTGGCCACATGTACTTTGCCTCTCCTACATCTGGAGAGCACTTCTATTTGCGTCTATCGTTGACTGTAATTAAAAGTTTTACCTCTTTTCAGAATCTGCGTATTGTGAATGGTGTCGTATGTGATTCTTTCAAAGCAGCATACATTACGAGAGGTCTACTTGAAAATGACGTTGAATCGTTCCAATGCCTTCAGGAAGCATCGACATGAAAACTGAGTACCAATTGAGACGGTTGTTCTGTATTATACTCACTCAGTTTTTGCCAATTCGGTCACATGCCTTATGGACTCAATTCTCAAACGACATATGTGACGACCTGCATCACTACCTCTCTCCATCCTATGGCATAACCGAGCCTTCTCAAGCACAGGTTGAAGACTACGGCCGTTACCTTATTAATGAGTTGCTTTTAGAGTCCGGCAAAATACTACTTGATTATCCCCCAATGCCCACTCCAACTGGACCGTGGCAAACAGCTTCTGGAAACAGACTACTCCTAGACCACCATCACCTTAACATTAAGGCAGTACTACACTTTTACTTTGTCCCTTCATCCCCTCTTTTTTTTCTTTCTTTTTAACTTCACTCCCTTTTATTACATGCAGGCAATGATTGAACCTGTAGATGCAGCTGTTCAGCAACTGAACATTGAGCAACGGTTTGCATATGATGTCATCCTGACGTTTGTACTTGAAAATAAAGGTGTTACCTTCTTCCTCAGTGGTGTTGCTGGGACTGGGAAGACCTTCCTATATAATACAATCACACAAAAGTTAAGGAGCTTGGACATACTGTCATCGTTGTTGCCTCATCTGGCATCGCCTCCCTCCTACTCATTGGCGGACGTACTGCTCACTCCACATTCTCTATACCTATTAACGTATTAGACACTTCATATTGTGGGTTCAGCAAGCAGTCTGCACAGGGAGAGCTATTCAGGCAAGCACAGCTAATTATATGGGATGAGGTACCAATGCAGCATCGCTTTGCTGTTGAGACAATGGATCAGACCCTACAAGATATGCTTGATATGCCAGCTCTTTTCGGGGGTATTATCATCATCATTGGTGGAGATTTCTACCAAACATTGCTTGTGATTCCAAAGGAAACACGTGAGTAAATAGTTGTCGCATGTTTGAAACGTTCTCGCATATGGAATGGAGGCCACTCCATCACTCTAGCATCAAACATGCGACTGGAGTCAAGCAACCCTGCTAATGTCGCATACAATGCATTCCTTACTTTGGTTAGTACCAAACAACTTACGACTACTTTTCCTGAATGCCTGTAACCGTACTAACACCTAATATGCTCACTTTACATGACAGGTTGGTAGCAGCCCCGCTGATACAATACAGATCCCTTCTAATATTCGTCGGTGCTGCGATCTGAACCACCTTCTATCATCTGTTTATCCAGGGCTCAGCACTGCCACAATATCAACACCATTGTACTTGACAGAAAGAAACATTCTTGCTCCACAGAATGATGACGTTGTAGTCATCAATGCCTTTGCACTTACAAAGTTCCCGAGTGTGACTCATGCTTTCCTGGCTGCTGATAAAATTTCAGATTCTGACATGGCCAACCCGACCATCCAAAATCGCTACGCAAATGAATTCCTTAATAGTTAAAACCCGATCGGCCTGCCACCTTTCCGCTTAGACTTTAAAGTCGATTGCCCTATCATCCTACTCAGGAATGTAGCTCCCAAACGTGGACTCTGCAATGGCACAAGAATGGTGGTTACCTGCTGCGATACACGTGTTCTTGAAGCGATGATATTGACCGGCAAACATGCCGGCCAACTTGAGTTCATCCTGCGTATTTCCTTAACACCATCCAACTCTGAACTGCCTTTTACTATGACGCGATGTCAGTTCCCTGTCTGCCTTGCTTATGCAATGACCATTAATAAGGCACAGGGTCAATCCTTGAAGTTTGTGGGGATCGACCTTCGTGAGGTAGTTTTCAGTCACGAACAGGCCTACGTTGCTCTATCGCGGTGCACTTCATATGACAGAGTCAACGTGCTTCTACCTAAGGACAACAATAATTGCACCGCTAATATCGTTTATTGTAAGGTGCTCCAATGAGCAAGTTATCTATCCATATTTACTGATACCTTGGATTTACATGTGCTTGCAGATTTTTTTACATGTCTTTTGTGCTTCAACAAATGAATTATGCATTCTGCCGTTTTCCAGTCTCCTTTCAAGGCGGTACCATGTGACTTTTGATCTCTTCTTAGCTGTTAGGAATCACTTTTACCTTATGTCATCTATCATGTCTACTTTCAATGACGCGAGTTTTGGTATGTTTGGTATTTGCAAGCTCTTGCAATTTGCAGGTTTTATCACTTCCAAATGCATTCTGCAGCATTTCCAACCTTTTTTTTCATTTCCAACCTTTTCAAACTTGTAGGTTTTATCCCCTTAAAATGAATCCTACTGCATCATTCCTTCGATTTACATGTGCACACATTTTTAACCTATCTTTTGTGCTTAAACAAATGCATTTTGCATACTGCAGTCTTTCTGTCTACTTTCAAAGCAGCATCCAGCGACTTTCGATCTCTTCTTGGCTGCTACGAAGTTTTACCTTTTGTCAGCTATCATGCCTCCTTTCAATGACGCAAGTTTGGGTAGGTTTGGTATTTGCAAGTTCTTGCAATTTGTAGGTTTTATCACCTTCAAATACATTCTGCAGCATTTCCATTTTTTGGCCTGATTTTATCCACTTCATATAAAACGTTATGCAACAATTACAAGTTTTTTCAACTGCCAGGTTGATCCCCTTAAATTGAATCATACTGCAGGCCCATTTAAGGACTCCTATTACTTGCAATTTTTTGTTCTACTTCAAATGAACCGTTCTGCAGCTGCCACCTTACGATACCACGTGGTGAGATAAGTTGTCGTTTCTTTGTATCCCTATTTCGTGCACAACGGTTCTACATATGGACAGTCAAATTAACTTTTAATTCAAAAGAGTCTGTATTTTTTACAGAGGTTCTATATATGTCTTGACTGCCACATTAAGCTATATGCTGCATTATCTATTTGCCACATTAAACAAGTTGTGACACTATAAATGTTTTGAACACTTCGACAAAATTGTTCTGCTATTTCTCCACTGCATTTTATAAATCCATATGGTACATTGTTAATTATATAGAGGTGATGTTGTTCCATCATAAATTTCACCGTGCTTCACTCACGCTTCATATCAAAATAGGTGCACACTTCTACATTCACACTTTCTTGCTTCGACGACATGGCTTCGGTTAAGTGTCACTGTAGTACTCTCCAATCAGGCCCAAGAATCGTAACCTAGTCCCTACATATAATGCTACACTTATACAAATCTCTCATTGACCCCACCCCCACCCATGGAGCCATTTACTCTGGACCTTTCCTAAAAACACTCTCTGATCGTAAATCATTCGCTCCGATACAATGTTAGAATATAGATCCAGCTTTTTGTGCTCTAATCACATTTTGTGCAGGTGCGTGTATAGATCAACTAATAATGAAGATGCGGGTAAATTGCATAAACCTTGATGCTAAAGTGATTGACCATATTTCCTTTTATATTAGTTTATATTTGTGTATCAGATACATGCTTGATAAAGTGATGATCAATTTCAACATGTTGATTCGATCATGTTGAAGTGGATTATGTGAAATTTGTATAACTTTATTATCACTCAAAAATTGGTAATGCACAATTAGATGTAAACTCAATTTGGGTCATCAACTTCTCAAATAACAATACTTCTGTTAATCCTTGAGTAAATCAAGATACTTTTGTCAAAAAAAAAAATCACCATTCCATAATCATTAATTTCAAATTCTTTAAACATATTTTTCCTTAGTGTGTTGATTTCCTCCACTTCATCTCCTATAATAACTATGTCATTAACATATATGACTAGACAAGTAATACAATGATACATTGACTTTGATGCTTCAAAAATAAGGTTGATTTGAATTATTGTAATATAGTCATATTTTTTCATGGCCTGAAGCGCCAAACCAAACATTACGATCCGCAATCGATTTCAAAATCATCACCACAAAAAAATTCATAACTATATGAATTGTTCGACTAAAGAAATTTATGCTAACTTTACATTAAAAATTTTTGTGCATCTAACATTTGAAAAAAATTCCATGTTTGGCCCGATTGCTTCTGTTGCTTTGCCGCCTAGAATGACGGTGCTTACTAATATTTACGGTGTGAGGTGTTCAAGTCCGTCAGGGCTTGCCTAGGCAAACTTGAGGGGTGAGGTTGAGAGAAAAATCTCCCACACAAACCAAACCAAACATACCCAGTAAATCTCGCCCTTAGGCAGGGTCTGGGAAGGATATGATATACGCAATCATACCCCCACCCTTCAATAGAATGGGAAGATTGTTTCCGTAGAGACCCACAGCTAAAAAAACACACAAAAATATGATAAAAATGATAAAAAAAAATTAAAAAAATAACAATAAAAATAAAAAATAGAATTGAAATAATAATAATAAAGGAGAAGCAAATATATCCGAAATAACTACTTACCTCATCCATGCACTACATACATACCGACAAAATAAATGTCTACACAAATACGAACAAACTAAACAAATTGCATTCTACACTTAAATGATGAAATACAATTAGATACAACCTATCCACTAGTATGTCCCACTTATTCCTATCAGTCTAGATGTCAATACGCAAATAACTACTCTATATAGTCTTATATATCTTTAATCGTAATATGACGTCTCCAACTCGTCCTATCAGAGGTCATGTCTCCTATTAGATCTAACCGAATTTGCTCATCTCATGCCCTTTAAGGTCTCCCCCGCCCTCATCGCTCTTCGACTTGTAAACATTCGACTCTCCTAAATGGCTCGTCCAAACTCCTTCTGCGAACATTTCCAAACCATCGTAACCTTCTCTTCTTCATTTTGACACTTATAGATGCGACACCTAGTGTATTTCTAAAGACCCCATTTGGAATCTTGTCTAATCTCGTGCGACCACAAACCACCTTAGCATCCGCATCTCTGCCACTTTAAATTTCTGTGCATGTGAACGACTCATAGCCCAATACTCTGACTCGTAGAGCATCGCCGGTCCCGATAAGTAAAGTGAGGAGAGTTAGTTTATATAGGAATAGTGAGGTTAATCCAATTACCTTGTTACCCGGATTTTGAGAAGGATATCCACATTCCAACTAAATTCATTCATATGCGTACTCACACACACGAGACCTGATCACTCCCTGTGAGTTCAAGTTCGATATTTCTTCAAAAGCTCGAGATCCAATTATTGGGCTGGCCCACACTTTATAAATTCCAAGAACATTCTCCTAATCCTAACAAACTTTGCAAAATTACTAGCATAGTAATTTTATTATCAGTTGCATTTATCCGTTTCCTAAATACTTTTAAGCGAATAACTTTGTCAGACTCAATAAGAAAAGCAATGGGATCATTTCAATAATTTTATTTTCAACATTTTTACAATAATTCCCTACATTGCTTTATCGGAAAATCTTAAAATAATTGAAAATTAAGAAACCCCGCCGACCAACCCCTGTTTCTCCCCCTCCCTGAAGCAAAAAAAAGATCCCAAAGACTCCCAAATCCCCCTTCTCCATCATACAACGCAAGAAAACACAGCAAAAGAAAGACGCCATTTCCAAATGGGACTCTGTTTCTCAATGTTGAAGAAATCCAGAGACATCCCAATATCATCATCGTTCTCACGTTCAGATTCCCCCGCCCCTCCTCCTCCCAGCCCACAACTCCCCCGCCTCCCATCGCCGCCCCGAACTCCGCCGCTCGCCGTCGGTCCAATCCTCGGTAAGCCATACACCGACATCACTACTATGTACACCCTCCACGGCGAACTCGGAAGAGGTCAATCCGGCATCACCTATCTCTGCACAGAAAAGTCGACCAACCAAAAGTACGCTTGCAAATCCATCCCCACACGAAAGCTGGTGACCAAAAGGGACGTACAGGATGTTCAGAGGGAGATGATGGTCCTACAGCACTTAACAGGACAGCCCAATATCGTGCAATTTAAAGGGGCGTACGAGGATAGGAAGAATCTGCACTTGGTGATGGAGCTCTGCTCCGGCGGCGAGCTTTTTGATCGGATCACGGCGAAGGGGAGCTATTCGGAAAAAGAGGCGGCGAGGATTGGGAGACAGATTGTGAATGTTGTCCATGTTTGCCATTTTATGGGAGTGATGCATAGGGATTTGAAGCCGGAGAATTTCTTAATGGTGAACAGAGAGGAGGATGCCATGGTGAAGGCCACTGATTTTGGGCTCTCTGTTTTCATTGAACCAGGTAGCTTCTTTTTCCAGTCGTTTTTTCAATTTTCTAGTACACTAGAAATTAACAAAAAATTATAGAACATGTACAAACTATTTTTATACAAAAATTCTACAAATGACACATGTAGTACATATTCATGTATTAAAGATTTTGGTATGCACAAAACTTGTGTGTGCACTATATTGTAATTCCGTCCTACTATCACAAAAATTAGTTTCAACGTTGAAAAGATTATGCATAAGAGATCAAAAGCCTCTTGTTTCGATACAATTTCAATTATTTTATCGATTTTTGTCGCCGGAAATGCACCAAAATATGGGCTTTTGGTCTATTGTGAATAAGCTTTCTAATTGTGCAACCAATTTTAGTGATCATCATCGAAATTTTAATATTGTGCACCATTATGCACACAAATTTTTTGCATACCAAAATCCTCGTACATGTATTATTTACTGTACAATTTTTTATAAAAATAATTTGTACAATTCTTACGAAATTATTGTTATATGATTACGAAAAAAAAGTTCTACGAAATTTATAAGATTTTGTTTTTCGCCTAATTTTATGGTAATTATAAATTTTATTATTTAATAATTTTGCTATTATTTAAATGAAAAAATAAATAAAATGATGTTAATAATAATTTTTTGACGTCAAAATTTCCGCAATTAAAATTCGCCACTGATTTCTAAATTTTAGTGTTTATATTCATTCCCAACTAGTTATGCATTTTGATTATGACACCCGAAATGTATCATATATTTCGAGTTAACATTTTACACTTAAAATATATATTTATAGAATTTATCCTCGTGTCAAGACTATTTCACAATCAGTTACATACTGTAATTTTGACACTCCGGTAAGTGCATTATATTTTTGGTTAAAAGTTTTGCGATTCAAATATATGTTTATCATTGTTCGAGAAATTGTTGAACGGACCCTAGACGGTCAAGGGGTAGCCAATGCCTAAACAGCCTAGACACCCGTATAAGTGGCCTAGGCACCCGTATAAGCGGCCTAGGCAGACACTTGGGCAGTACTCGGACAGGTCGGATGGCGAAAGTCCAGTGCCTAGGCCGTATAAGCAACCACATTCTCAAACAGAGATATTTATAGGGAATCAAAATTTATGGTCGGTTCTAGATTCATCTCGATGTGAGAGTTTTAAAATCGGTGTCGATTATTAATTTTGACGAAAAACGTTATGGCCAATTTTTTGGCAATATGCATACATTTTTCGAACAATATGATTAATTTTGACAACGGATAATAATAGTAACCCAAATTGAAAATTTTCAATGTCCATTAAATCCCGCCATATTCTTAAATGTTCCTTTCACGCTGGTTGGCGAAACCAAATTCAACTAATTTAAATGGGAAATGGGATTACAATTAATCAACTTAATCTTAATATTATAATGAGACTACCTTAATATTCTTAATAAATTTGTTCACACACGCATAACTGTGCATGATCGAATCCACATCCCAGCTCCAGCCCAAAAAACCATTTTTTTTTTTAATATATATTGGGCTAGCAAAAAAAATTTCAAATTCAAAAAAACTCTTACTCATCCTGTGGTCTTCACCATGGCAGAAGTTTCGGCCACTAAATCCTTCACGCCAACAAATCATTAATTCTCACAAACTCTTCATCTATCTATGTCTTCCTTGTATGAATTTATGTTTTTCCCGGTATGAAATTTTGGGTTTTATCATTTAATTGGTTTCTGGATTTTATGGATTCGTTTTTAGTTGCTTTTGGTATTAATTTCTTCATCCATTTCCTTCATCTCTTGGTCCTTTCTTCTACCCTTAATACCATAGTCGTGTTTTCCATTTGAATGTCGTTGTTGTGTTATCGATTCCTATATTCATACTTCGTGCTTTATTTGACTTCTATATTAATTTTAGTGGTGCTTTCATCAAATTGATATGGTTTTTGAACGATTTATAGGTTTGGTGGTTTTTGAACAATTGATTGGTCTTGCTTGACAGATACTTGTTATGTGGACAGAATCCATTTTCTCACATTTCCGGATATGATATTTAGAGTGTTGGTGGTACAAGAAATTCTGGTGTTGCTGATGTGTGTTAAGCAACATTGTAGTAGTTCTGTTTCTGTAGTTCTGGTTTTGTATTAACATTGTTGTTGTACTACGGTAAGCTCTAGGTTGTTGCACAGCAAGTGGTTTTCTCATGCAACCTGATTTAAGTTACCAGATTCTGCCATTATTATGCCATTAGTTTTTGTTAGTTCCATATTTTTATTTTCAGTAGTGCAACTATGCTTTTGTTTATAAGGGTCTAATTTGGAGCATCATTCAACATTCAGTAACTTTAAGCTTGACCTCTATGCTACGAAACTCGCCGATAAAATTGTATTGCTAGATTTTTCAAAGTCGTGGCGAATTTCTCTAAAGGAGATTCGTATATTCCTGAGAAAGATATCATCCATCTTTGATTGACTTTAAAGGTGTTGTAAGCCCATTTTCTTGTTGTGTCAAGGGAACACCCTCAAGCTGTCCAAAAAAACTAGGGAAGGTAGTATAAGAAGACCTTAGCATCCTCAGATGCCGAAGTTAAGATTCGCCCCGGTACACGAGACCCGAATCCGGATTAGGGCCACGTACATTTTCTCAAGATGCACAATATGTGAAAAGTTCTGAGTTTCACTTGAATTTTTGTTACTTGTACAATTTCACAATTATATTGGTTAATCTTGGTTGGAAGTATAAGTGGAAACAATTTCTTTGTTTGTAAGGCAAAATATACAAGGACCTTGTTGGCAGTCTCTACTATGTTGCCCCAGAAATTTTGCACGGGAAATACGGGAAGGAGATCGATGTGTGGAGCGCCGGAGTCATCTTGTACATTCTTTTATGTGGATATCCTCCATTCTGGGCTGGTAAAATAGAATAACCATTTTTTTTCATTCTTTTTGGAATCTTGTATAGTTGTATTGTATAATCCCCCAATCAACAAACAATACCTGTATTGTATGTAATCTTTATCAAACAGAGTCGGAGAAAGGCATTTTCGCAGAGATATTGAAGGGGGATTTGAATTTTGAAGCATCGCCATGGCCATCTGTATCCACACCTGCAAAGGATCTCATCAAGAAAATGCTCACTATGGATCCAAATGAGCGGATCACGGCAGCCGAAGCACTTGGTAAGTGAGTAGATAATGTCGGATTGCGTAAGAACCAACTTATAATAGTAGAATGTGTTAGAAAAAATAGTCTCGTATGTGCAGAAGTGTGATCATTAAAAACTTGTTACTTATAAGTTACTTATAAGTTAGTTTATAAGTTAGATATATTTAATGCTTCTTGTTTTATCAGATCACCCATGGCTAAAAGAAGGTGGCGATGCTTCAGACAGGCCGATGGACAGCGCTGTTCTCATCAGAATGAGGCAATTCCGGGCCATGAACAAGCTGAAGAAGCTTGCCCTCAAGGTACTACCTAAATAAACAAAAGCACCTATTTTATACGCATGATGCACACTTACATAATTTTGGCTTCCCTTCTAAGGTCATAGCAGAAAACATGGCTGAAGAAGACATCAAGGGGCTGCGACAAATGTTCATCAACATCGACACGGATGGAAGTGGAACAATCACACGCGACGAACTGAGAAACGGATTGTCCAAACTGGGATCAAGGCTCAGTGAAGTAGAATTGCAGCAAATAATGGAAGCTGTAAGAAGAAGAAGAAGAAAGAAACTATTTTTAAAGCAAACAAAATACTTCTTCACATCCTTTTTTTTGTTACTTGCAGGCAGATGTAGACAAGAATGGGATTATAGACTACATTGAGTTCATTACTGCTACAATGCACAGGCATAGACTGGAGAAAGATGAGAATTTGTACAAGGCTTTTCAGTATTTTGACAAGGATAATAGTGGGTATGGGATATATTAGTGCAAAGCACTTTTATCAAGTCATGAGACGGATTAGAAATGTGGGATTGTTTTTTTGGTCAGGTTTATTACGAGAGAGGAACTGAGACAAGCCATGACACAATATGGGATGGGGGATGATGACACCATAGATGAGGTGCTTGACGATGTGGATATTGATAAGGTAAACCTCAAAAAATATTTCTAGACTTATCCCTCAAAAAAATTCTGGTTCATGATGCTATATCCCGATATGTGCCGAGTTATAATGTGACCGTCGGATGTTGATCAGACGGTCATGATTATAAGTGACTTAAATAATGCAGATTAAAATCCAACACTCAAGCATCCGGACATAGCCTGTACCTGAAAATTTCTCCTTATCCCTTGCATATGATTTTTTTTTAAAAAATTAAATAATAATGTTTGTACAAGGATTGAAATCTTAGCCAAACAGCATATGATCAAATTCTTTGTGTCAGGATGGGAGGATTGATTACCATGAATTCGTGGAGATGATGAGAAAAGGCACCGTGGAGCAGCACATCTCACTGACCTGAGCTTTGGTAATAGAATAATGAAATGTTGATTAATATCATTATGTTAGAAAATATATTTTTTTATATACATACAAACTTTATTTACATTATTTATTTAAATTGTCATGTGTCAATAATTACAAATATAAGATAAAGAAAATGAATAAATATAATAATAAAACTTACTGTAATAGTTAACATGTCACAATATTGACCAATGATATCAAAAAATATTTAAGAATATTATTGTTCTAACTTGTAGTATATGATTAGTTAGTGTGATGTTGGTGTCATTTGTGGTGTGCCACATCACAAAACTTTTGTGATGTTTGATTGTATAGGTATATTTATTGAATATATAAATAAACACATTTTCAATTTGCAAATTACGACTGTCGGTTACATTGTCGGAATTGATCATGTATATGGAAAGCTTACGTAAAAGAGATAAAAAGTCTTGCATTTTGTTCGGAATTTTTTGAACTCTAATTAACTACTGCTTAATTCGAGGGAAAAAGTATTGTTGACGGAATACTATTGAAGCATATGAATCTTGGAAGCTATAGGAGAATTCATGTAGCATGCTAAAACAATGAGTGTTTATTTGTGTATTATATTGAACTAAGCACAATCATTGTGTGTATAATCTATGCGCAATCCTTGCGTGGAGCTGTGATATGACACCACTTTCCACACACCTCTATGGCACCGATGTGTGTGAGAGCACACACAAGGGGTGTGAAAGCAGTGTGTAAAAAGCGGTAGTGTGTAGCATTTTTCCTTGCGTGTCATCACTCATTTTCGAAACTATGACAAATTTATACATAGAAGATAGAAAAATCACATGGTACTAATAAAATGATAGATTGGTAATATAGACAAGAGATATGAGTTCTCTTATAAAGATAAGAACCATACTTTTTCATTTTGATATGGCTTTTTACAAATGTCCTCGAGCACATGTGATATATAGAGATGAGGGAAAAGTGATACATTTTATAAAATTATCCGCATGTTTTTTTTACTTTTCTAAGTCAAAGAAATCCCAGTAGATGAGGGATTTGTGGGTGACTTTTTTGTCATCTTCATTATTGTTTTGTCTCATCCTCCATCTGCACTTTTTAACACTTTCTTTCAAGTTAGATATCTGGATATTCAATGTATCATGAAAATTCTTTCATGTTACTGCTTTGATAAGGATATGGTAGGGTCACAATGCATCTTTCGAACTTTTCTTTGATAAAAATGTGAATCTCAATATATTTGGTTCTATCATGTTGGACCGAATTTTCAGAGATGTGCACAGTTGTTTTGTTATCACACTTCAATGAGCATGACTCATTTGGTGGAAACTCCAACTCAGTTATCAACTTCCTTAGCCACAATATCTCAGCTACTCCGTTTGAGATTCCTCTAAACTCTTCATTTGCATTAGATAATGCAATAACCTTTTGCTTCTTGCTTCTCTAGGTAACAAGATTACCTCCAATCAAGGTGAGGTATCCCGAAGTTGACCTTCAGTCCGTATGATTTTTAGCCCAATCAGCATCTGTATATGCTTCCATGTTTAGGTGACCATTCCGCCTAAAGACAATCCCAGTATCCGAGGAGCCTTTTAAGTATTTCAAGAATCAAGATTCTCACAATAGCTTCCGTATGATCCTTCTTTGGTGCATGCATGAATTGACAGACCAATCCAACCGCATAGGCAATTTCAGGTCTAGTATGTGATAGATAGATCAATTTTTCAACAAGGTGTTGATATCTTAACCTATCTGCAGCCTTAACTCCCTTAGAAATCTTAAGTCCATGGTTTTGAACTATAGGTGTATCAACGGGCTTACAATCCACATTTCAATATCAGCCAATAAATTCAGAATATACTTCCTTGGAGATATTACTCCCCACTTGTGCTTTTCTCATCACCTCAATACCAAAAAAAATATTTTAGCGTACCCAAATCTTTCATCTTAAACTCACGGAACAACTGTTTTTTCAATACTTGAATCTCTTCCGCATCATCTTTTGTGATCACCATATCATCCACATAGATAATTAGACAAGTAATGCCTCTCACACTTCTCTAAAAAAACAATATGTGATCAGATTTGCTCTGTCTGTATTGGTATTGTTTCATTGCAGTAGTAAACCTCTCAAACCAAACTCTTGGGAATTGCCTTAACCCATATAATGCCTTCTTCAATCTGCACACCTCATTAACTGAGAAACTTTTACAGAAACCTGGTGGTCCCTTCATATACACCTCTTCTTCTAAGTCTCCATGAAGGAAAACGTTCTTCACATCGAACTGATAAATATGTCAATCCAGATTCACAGCAATTAAGAAAAGAATTCAAATGGTATCCATCTTTGTTACTGGCGAAAAAATTTCTGAATAATCAACACCACACCACGCTTCATATGCGGGATTGTACCGTGCGGGATTGTACCGTGCGGGATTGTACCGTGCGGGATTGTGTGGAACAAGGGGAGCCGCTAGAAGGTGAGCACTTCCCATTATAAAATAGATAAATTATAAAATAAATAAATTATAATTTATTTAGTGTTTTGGTTTATAAAATTTATAATTATATTGTTTTGGATTTATTGCATTTATCTCTTTGGATTTATAGGATAGAGTTTTAATTTTTTTGCGACAAAGCCGCCGTAATATTGATTGTCGTCTTTAAATAAAGTTTAGCATTTAGGGTTTATAGAACTTGGGTTTATCAATTATGGTTTTAGTTTTTCGGCTTCGGGTTTATTGCATTTAGCCCTTTGCGTTTATATGATAGGGTTTTAGTTTTTCGGCGGCAAAGTCGCCGTAATATTAATTATCGTCATTAAATAAAGTTTAGCAATTGAGTTTATAGGTTTCACGATTTATATTAATTGTGGTCGTTAAATAAAGTTTAACATTAGGATTTATCGGTTTTACAATTTATATTAATTGTCGTCGTTAAATAAAGTTGAGTTTTGCTGATTTGAGATAGATCCATTGGGTTTTCATTCTTGGTAATGATTTTCTTAAATCCCTATTTTTTAATATTTTTCTCTATGTTTTTAATTTTGGCCGCTGGATTTCATTAAAATTCAACGGCTCATCTTATTCCGCACAGTCCCGCAACAAGGAGTCCCGCATATGAAGCGGAGTGGTCAACACCATATGTCTGTGTATATCTTTTGGCAACCAATCGGGCTTTATAGCGCTCTATAGTTCCGTTTGCTCTTTTTTTAATAGTATACACTCATTTGCATCCAACTGCTCTCTTTCCTGGTGGCAACAAATACTTCTCATATGTATCATTCTTTTTCAAAGCCTCCATCTCAAGTTTCATAGCTTCATGCCACTCCGGAACACTCAATATCTCCTCAACACTGCGAGGAGTATCTCCATCATATAAAGTAACAAAAAATGCTTTGACCGTCTTTGTAAGTCTCCCGCTCACTGTATCAGCTACAGGATAGCTCGGAGAACCATGTAAATGATCCAGATTAAATCATCTTACTTTCTGTTCCCTGGTCATACGATCCGACAGTGCATATCGAGGAGTGACCGCTTAGGTGATTTACCTGTAGTATCAGCCTCAACAATAATAGATAATGGTACAAGTTCAGAATCACTTACTGAGATATCGTCTGTCGATGATACAGATTGTGGTTCTTCACATTCAGACAGTACTAAATCGTCGATTAGGGCAGTAGGGGCAACATGGATAATAGGGGCAACAGTGACAGGAACAAGGATAGAACCAATAATGAGTGGAGTCTAATTTGTGTTTGTAGGCCTCGAAAGTGGGTTGGGGCACAACCAATTCAGTGGATCATGACTAGGAATCTCCTCCTGAGCACTGGATTGGAGGATAAACGATAGTAGTATTCGGTCTCTACAAAGTGACAACTAAGTATTACATGCAGATGATGAGTCTGGGGATTATAGCACCTGTAGCCTTTCTAATTAATCCTATAGCCAATAAAGATACACTTTTCAGCACATGGATCGAACTTTGTTTGCTGATATCGCAAATATACGAGGACTCAATGTAAGGATGATGGAATTTCGGTATGGCCACCTAATGTTTGGATAAGAGTTCTAAATTTAAGTATCTGTGTAGGTAGACGATTTGCTAAATATATAGAAGTAGAAACAGCTTCTGGCAAAAAAAAAAGGAACACAATACCCAATCATAAGAGCACGAGTAGTTTCAAGTAGAACATAAATTTTTTTCACCCACAACATTTCGTTCGGGGATATAAGGACATGTTGTTTGGTAGACAAATCCGTGATCAGAACAATAAGATGTCATTTTTTCATTGACAAATTCCCCCTATTATCGGAACGAATGATGTTAATAGAGACTGAAAACTGAGTATGAACCAATTTGTGAAAAATAATAAATTTATCACAGACATCAGATTTATTTTTAAGAAAATAAATCCAACACATACAGGTGCAATCATAAATAAATGTTACAAAATAGAGAAAACTCTCACACCGAACAACAAGGATAGTGCCCCAAACATTAGAATGTATCCAGGCAAATGGCTAGAAAACACGAGTAATATTTGAAAATATAAAAGTACGATAACTCATAGCTTGTGTGCATGTTTCACAATCTATACGAAAACTCGAAAACTTAGGAAATAATATTTGAAGATAAGTAGACGAAGGATGACCAAGTCGACGATGTCAAAACCAACTTTTGTGATGATCGGAGTTGTGAGCTAGATGAATGTATCGGAGGGTGATACTTCATCGACGTAGTACAATCCATCCTGTTCAATCTCATGCCCCAATATCATCTTTGTATGAATATCCTGTACATTTTTGTTGGGACCGCGAGTTATTAGGGCGAGTCATATGGCGTGTTGCCTCTCTGTTGTGTGGCAAGTTCGGCGCCTAGGGATGAATTTCCACCCTAAGAAGTTGATGTCGGGCCGAAAATAGTATTTTGGACAGCTTCTCGATGAATTGAGGCATACAAAGCATCAATTGAGGGCAATGAAGATATTTCAAAAAATCTCAGAATCTGATGTCATACTCTTTGTTGAGTCTAGAAAGAAATGTGAATATTCTATGCTCATCTTGTAGAACATTGAACTTGTTGATTTCTTCTTCATATATCATTGGGTTTGGACGTCGTCTGTCGATTTCCATCCAAATGTTTTTGCTAAGACTGTGATAATCTTCGATAGAGGTTTGCCCTTGTTGTGACTTGTCACCTTTGATGATGAGGCTGAAGATTTGGGGAGAATCTTTACCGAACGAAAAAGTGATTGTCAAGTTATCCCATAGCACTTTTATTGTCTGGTAGTGTGCATATTTTGATTTTATAGATGGATAAATAGAATTGAGCATAAGGTCAAAAATCTAAAAATTCTTTATCTTCCATGCAACATATCCAGGGTCATTCTCGGACTGCTACTTATACCACTCTTGCCCACAGGACATAGTTGTTGTTGTCGAATTGTACGCCAATTGTACTTGGAGTACTACTTTTGGATGATGATTTCTCGGCTTGTTTTTCTAGTATTTTTTAGAGTTGGTTTGAAAGGATTGTGGTGACCTCCAAGAAAGCCACTAGAATGAGGTCTTTTTCCACCATAGATGGTGATGACGGCTGACTCTAGGATTTTATGATTCAGGTTGAACCTGCTCTGATACTATGTTAAAACGATAGATTGGTGATTTAGACAAGAGATTTGAGTTCTCTCGTGAAGATCGGAACCATACTTTTTCATTCATTGATATGACTTCTTACAAATGTCCTCGAGTACATTTGATATATATAGATGAGGAAAAAGTGGAACATTTTCTAAAATTGTCCGCATGTTTTTTTTTCTACTTTTCTAGGGTCCTGTTTTGCGCAAATGTTCGTATGCTTCTTCTTATACTTCTTCTACTACTACTTCTTCTTCTATTTGTTTTTATTTTTAGAATGTGTAGTGTTTTGTACAAGTTATTACAAGATAATTATTTGCAATACTTTTAATTATATATTAGAACACTAATAATAGATTACCAGAATAACATTTATTTAACAAATTAAAAATAAAAATAAGGATAATTTTATCTTACATATTATTTACGAGTTAGATATAATTTCGAATTTGTCATTCTAACTTTTAGAAGAAAAAAACATGTTAAGAGGTGATTATTTTTTTAGAAGGTTTATGTTCTAAAAATAAGAACAAGTTGTAGGAGGTGTGCAAAATACTCATATTTAAAAAAAAAAAGCTCTTATAATCAAATTATAATTTTAAGAACGTTATGTAAAACATGACTTAAGTCAAAGAAATCTCACAAGATGAGGGATTAGTGAGTGACATTTTTTACCATCTTCATTATTGTTTTGTCACCTTTTTCACGTGCACTTTCTAATAGTTCCAGCGCAATTTGGAGGACTTCGTCAACCAAGAATTTCTAAATCATTTTCTGCTTAGTAGTCCTTAATAAGCTTTAAAAATTTCTGGCAATGAAATTGGCGAGATCATGTCGGAACACATAGTTTTTAATCTCATATGTATAAGATTTAAAATTGTGTGATCAATTTCAAAAATGAATTAATGTCTGGCACTGATGGTGGAAAGAGCTGTAAACGAACCGAGGTCGAACGAACATGCAATTTTCAAGCTTTGTTTGTTAAGTTTAACGAACGAATCGAGTTTGTTTGTTAAGCTTAACGAACAAAGCTTCGTGTTTGAGCTTTGTTTGTTAAGGTTCACGAACTGCTCATCAACAGTTTGCAAACAAGTTAGCGAACGAGATGGTTTGCGCTCGTTCATGTTCGACTTTATGTGTTCGCTTACATGTTTGAGATCGTTCTACATTAATAAGTAATGAAAATAATGAAAAGTAAAGACTGATTGATATTTCATTATCATTTAACGGTTCATTCAAACAAAAATAATAATATTGATAGGTAAATAAATGTGTATGTATGAACACATTGCAATCACTTTAAACTGAAATCAATGTAACCGCTCTGAGTTGTTTGATATGGTATCAAACATAATTAAAATTAATTTAAAATTTTATGCCCCTAACAAGATGGTCTTATATCTCAGCATATACAAAAATACAATTATCATACAAAAAACGTTGTTTAACGTACCAAGATCGAACGAACAAATCCACGTTCGATCTCTGTTTGTTAAGGTTAACGAACGAAGCGACTTTGTTTGTTAAGGTTAACGAACGAATCAAGTTTGTTTGTTAAGCTTAACGAACATAATTTCGTGTTTGGACTCTGTTCGTTAAGATTTACAAACCGAACAAATAAATTTTAAAAAGTCGAATTAGAACTTATTTACCAACGACTTTATTTACAGCCGTATTCACAAATTTTACACACATAATTTTGCATATAAATTCCTTGACTTAAACTAGCTGTGAATGTAATATTTGATTGAAAGCAGACCCTTAATCAGCTTGAAGGATGAAGGGTATTCGCAATATCAATCACAAACCGATACTTCACATCCCCTCTCGCCAGCCGTTCGATCGCCTGATTCACGCAATCCATCGGAACAATCTCGACATCCGCCGCCACGTTATGCGCCGCCGCAAAATCAATCATTTCCTGAGTCTCCTTTAGCCCACCGATCAAGCTTCCGCCAACCATCTTCCGCCCCGACACCAACGGAAACACCGGCAGCTCCAGCTTCTCGGGCACCCCCAACAGCACCATCTTCCCGTGCGGTTTCAACAGTCCGATCAAATCGCCGATGGGATGAACCGCCGAGACCGTATCTATGATCCCGTCCATGGTGCCGGCCGCCGCATTCAACTCCGCCGGTTCCCGGCTGATGAGGAATGCGTCGGCGCCGAGAGACTCGAGGGCGTCGTGTTTCTTGTTAGCGGAGGTGCTGATTACCGTAACTTTCAACCCGAATGCCTTGGCGAACTTAACTGCTATATGGCCCAGCCCACCAAGGCCCACCACGCCGATATGGATACCGGGCTTGTCGAGGCCGTAGTATCTCATGGCACTATAAGTCGTCGTTCCGGCGCATAGTAGAGGGGCACCGCGGTCGAGGGGGAGATTTTCCGGCCAACGAATGATGAAATGCTCGTCGGCCACCATGATGTCGGAGTAGCCGCCGTAAGTTGTGGTGCCGTCGGCCTCTAGGCTGTTGTAAGTGTAAACCTGAACATGAAAATTGAATCCTCAAATCTCAATACTGGGAATTGGACTTTTTAGATGAAAATTCAATACATATCGTACCAAACCCATTATGCTTTCAGATGATTTCTTCGTTGTTAATATTTATATCCCAAATAACATTAGTATTAATTAGTTATTGATTAGCATTTAACACTTGTTGATTACAAAATTATCGAAAATCCATCAAAAAGTGAGGCTTTGGACATTCTAGTTTTTATATGTTTTATGCTCTGGAATTATGTAGAATTTTAATCTGGATCATTATATTTTGATATTATTGTCCAGATCAAATAATTTATTTAAAATTTATTTAAAAATATTTTTGATCTCAATCATCAGATTTAAATCCAACGGCCAGATTAAAATTTTGGATCATTCAACACCATAGCATTCGAGAAGTGATCAAAATTATTGTGTATAAAAATGTTTACATCGGTGGATTCAATTGTGGCATATGTTAATCAGAATTCATTAATTCTTATATTTTTTAGGATCAAATTTGTCCACGACAAAGAGATGGATCCGAACTCGGCTTCAGGTATCCCAAGTCCCTGAACCCGAATATGTAATATCCATCCCTAGTCACGAGTTATAACTTAAAAATATAAATATTTTTGCAATTTAAGCTATTTACCGGCTTTTGACAATAATTCTCCAAATCATTCGTACATTGGTCGCATGTTCTACACGACCCGACCATGCACCCTACTCCAACTTTATCGTCCACTTTCACTTTTCGTACCTTCGACCCGATTTCGGTAACCACCCCAACAATCTCATGGCCCGGGACAATCGGGTAACTCGAGAAACCCTGTTCGTTTTTCAATGCATGAAGATCCGAATGGCAAATCCCACAATACAATATCTTTATTTGCACATCGTTCTCCCTCGTGTTCCGCCTCGAGAACTTGAATAGGGAGAGTGACCCGGATGGATCCCGGGCCGCCCACCCGAATGCCTTCACCGGATGTGTAGTTTCTGCGCTTTCATCGTTGGTGATGTCCTGTTTCTTGTCCTCTAATTGGAGAAGTGACAAAATGAGATTGTGTAAATTAGAGGTGATTGAGAGCAGGATATTGAGTACTGTTGTGCATAATTCGTTACAGAAAATGGAGATCGACATTTTTTCTAAGGAAAAATGGTAACTTTGTTCTCTCTCTGAATATTTTCTAACTTATTTATAGATATTTATAGACATGGTGGTGGTTTTAAGGTAACAGATGAAACTAAAACAGGCATTTGTGTGATTCTTAGCTTTTAGCAAGGAGATAGAATATGAATCGGTAGCTTTGCACATAATAATGATTCTTTTTGTAATTCCATGGTAAAGAAAAGAATCATAATCGGATTTCAGTGTGATGGCTTCATCTAAACAGCTTATATGGATTTTATTAATTATTTGAGTGACAACACTGACCGAAAGGTTTGACCGAATAGATCTAAAATAAGCACAGAAACATACACAACAAACTCGTTTGTGTGTTTTGTGTGGAGCTCACTCCCACACTTCATTGCATTCGGTTCCAATTCAGTTTCACGTTTGTCGAGCATTTCTCTAATTATTTTATTGTACTTGTAAAAACTTGACCATACCAACATTTACAAATCCAACTCTTGCATAATTCGGGTTGATTTCGATGAATCACACCATTGTCTTATATGTTGTTGCAGGAGGGGGCTTGCTGTAACAAGCCACCAGCTCCCAAAATTCCGCAATTTCATCACCGAAGTGTTATCACTATAACCAAAGAGGCGAATTTAGAAATTTAATTAAAATGCTATTTGTAGTTTCCTTTTTTACACACCTACTAAATTCATGACTTGATACTAATTTCAACCATACTTTTTATTGTTTATTTTTTTTACTTGTTTAAATTATGATTATAATTGTTGATACATGCGTATTTAGGGATGACAATGGGACGGGTGGG
>JAOYMZ010008740.1:0-21791 GCA_025802335.1 Pinguicula primuliflora
CTGGCCCAGAGCATGTAATTGTGATCATCCAGTTTGAATTCTATCACTGCTGACAGATTTTGGCTTGATTCTTCTGATTCCCCTGTGGAATCTGATGAAGAAACGCCACTATTTTGTGTCTTCTGTTTGATGAACAATTGAAATTGTTCGAATTGTTTGGCAAGATCGCCAGTCGGTTCGGTTAGCGTCGGGACCTTGTCTCCCATGGTGCGCCGTTGACGGGAAAAAGAAAAACAGGGATTGTCCCTTGGTATATGACGAGAATCACATGCAAAAAAACCCGCTCCGATACCATGAAAAGCTGAAATATGTGCGGAATTATGAAGAAGACATAGGGATTTTACGTGGTTCGGGAGAAATCCCTACTCCACGGGAAGAGTGTTCTTCCAATCTTTCTCTTATGTTTTCTTCTTGTTTTCATGCGTACATATATAAGACTTAGTCCATCCTCCACACAATCCCAAATCCCTGCAATCAAGGGATTCTTTTTATAAGGAAGGGATTTATAATTATCCCTTCCTTATTTACATAAAGTCAATCCTTAACAAGATGTGCTTGTAATAAATAGTAAATTCATGGACTAATGTAAAGCAATCCGTTGACCAGTTATTGTCACTCAAAAGAATACGCTTCGTAGATGCGTTACGCCGCCTATCCTTGTGCAGTGAGTGAAATTAGCTAGTATTCCGGTCACCCATTGTTACCCAATTGCAACGCGAAGTCTGCCTCTTAAGCAACTCTTCTCTTGTGAGAATATTTTCTAACTCCCTGCGCAACTTGATTTCTAGATTGCACAAGTAGGATGTTGGGCCCCTTGCAATGCTGTCCTGTAGTCCAGCAATCCAATTTTCGAGATTCTTTTTTTGTTTGAAGATGTTGCCGAAGTAGTTATTTTTCCGAACACCCAACTGATCCTGCAGAGCAAAAAGAGCCTCACAAAATGGCATATTGTTCCTCCAATGAATCTAAAGCCAATGAGACCAATACTTATGCACTTCCCAGGCTTTGTAGTACCTAAAAGCATGAGAGGAGTGGGATCCCTCACCCTGCATATTAAAAGAGACACTAAGAGGAGAATGATCAGAAGAAATTCTGGGTAAATGAGTAACACTGCTGCAAGAAAACACGCTAATGAATGCCTCATTCACTATGATCATCTTTTTAATGAATCGCCAAGTAGAAATACAGTCCACAATTTTCCGCATAAGAGTAACAACATGAGCCAATAAAATAAGTAAAAAGTTGGTGAACATGTTTCTTGTAGAAATTGTAGTCCAGGGATGTTCTCCACCTCCATTTCTGGACCATAATTGATCTCCCTCTGCAAGAGGTTAAGAACTTGTATAGATGATTGATGTATTTTTCCCCTTGTCAGTGTCAGCCAACCGTCATATATCGTCGTTACTCCATCCCAGTTTCTCGAGCTATTGCAATTAGGTGAATTTCTGAATAAAATGTCTCGAGTTCAATCTCTAGCAAAAGTAATTCATAGGGGCCTTTGAGCTGGGTGTAGACCCCCTAGATTAGTCGGGAGTGTAAAAAGCTTTCAGACACTGGGGAGGAGCTTGAGTATTTCTCTCGACTTACCTACCTAAAAAAAAGTTTCTCCAGCCATTTCCAACATGCATGCTTATTGCTTTCATTTTTTGAATCGTAATTTTTGTCAAATTTTTCAGCCCAGAATGTTAAGATCAGATTAATAATGTTAGGTCAAGATTAATTATTTACCTTTTAAAAAAAATATTTTTGAATGGTATGTTTATTGAACTTCTCGTTCCATTTCACCCCGAATATTAATGTTGGAATTTACAAAATTTTTTGTTACAAAATTTTGTAACAAGACAAAAACTGTGAAGGGGTTCTTAAAATTGAACAACATGCGAAATTATTTGTTAAAATGGATTTAACTTTTATGTCGCTGAATGGTATTCTCCATTAATTATTTTAATATTAAATTTTTATACCTCTTTCTTTTATTAGAATTTGATTTATTCAATGAAAACTGATCATTTATCAAAATGAACCTGTAATAATCAACACGTCGTAATATCGTGTGTTTCGATTTAAGATATTGCTTTCTACTATTTCGATGTAATTATTTTTTATTTTAAATATAAATTATTTTTTATTTTAAGTATAATACCGCCGTAATATTAATTACTATTTTTAAATACCATTTAACATTTAAGGTTTATACAATTTAGGATTTATAAAGTTTAGAATTTAAGCAACATATTTTTTTATTCCATTATATTTTTATTCTATTAAAGAAAGCATTTACTTTAATTTTTATACATTAATTTTATATATTTGATTCCAAACCTTACACAAGGCAGATTGGATTCATTACGAGTTAACGATACTGTGTTAAAGAATTAAGACTGAGGTCAGATTGGTTCATTAAGGGGCTGATTTGGTCATTTCATTAAAGTTACAAATTTTAGTAACTTCCCATTTTGTAAAGAGGGCTGCTATTTGTACAACCATGAAACCGAATTTTTAAATTGAAATTGTGCAAAATGACCAAAATACCTCCACATAGCACAGTAACACTAGGAGGTATTTTCGTCATTTTACATCATTTCGGTTTAAGTATTCGGTTTTATGTAGTACGAAGAGCATTTCCCTTTTGTAAATTTAGCATCCTCCCGATCCAAAATTAGTGTCCATCCAGATCCAGATTTTGATTTAACAGCTCAATTTAAATCACATGTTAGAAGGCTCATAATTTGAAAAATCAAAACTTGTCCTTACATCTATCTTGGGGAAGAAGACGAACTCTTCCATGAGAGAAGAGGAAGAAGATAGCGAGAGGGAACGGTGAGAGGGCTTTGTTTCTTCTGCAAAAGTTACATATATCATCATACACATGTCAAAAACACATGGTGAGTTACTTTTTTTAGCAAGTCCATGGAATGTTAATACGGGATTAATACAAGGCAAAGCTCAGTGTGTACCGTGTTCTTGATGACCAGACGCCTACAATGAACTTCTCGAAGCAGAACCCTAAAACTATCACAATAGGGCCATCTAAAAACTGAGGGAGTGGGAGTTTAAGAAAATAAGTCAGCCCGATGAGAAACAATTAATGCTAACTTTTGAAATTTTCTTTACCTGCTTTCCTATCTATTATATCATCAGGGTCATAGTCATACGGTACATAAGGAGATATATCGACAAGCAACCCATTCACATCAAGTACAAGGAGCTTCTTCTTTGAATAGTCTGGAAAAGCTTCATTAACTGTGAGATTAATGCTTTCACCCACGTCTTCAGAAGTAGAAGCTAGAGTATCACAGCCCAATAATTCACCAGCAGAGAGGCTAAAGAAATCGCCAGTTCCCCGTCCCACAACATTTTGACATTCTTCCTCAACATTTTGACATTAGCAGTAATTTCTAATGGAATGTTGATTTGATGCTTATCAGCATCACTTGATATTTTTTTCTCTCCAGTGACAAAACTTGTTGCAGAAAAAGAGGCATCATTATTGCCCACAAGTAAGGGAGAGACGGTAACAAGCGTATTGTCATGAATCTCAGCAAATTCAGCATTGTTCACTTCGTCATTTTGCATCCTGGGAGCTTGATGTACTGGTGTAAGCATGACAGCACCAAAATTACCCGAAGACATGGTACAGTATCAATACTTTTTATCTTGATGAACATCTTGCCTGACAGTAAGCGAAGATTAATTTATTTATACGAACTCACACCTGTATCTGACTCTCGCTTCATCTGACAGCAAAGGGGGAAGGACAATCTGAGAATTTTCATAAAATGCCCTTAGACGATTGGATTCTTCGGTTTTCATCACCTAAACCATGAAGAGAACATATTTTTAAGAAATATCATTTTGCTCCAGAAATCTTGCTCTGCTAAACTCCACTTACGTCAAAGAATTTACAAAATTCTGTTCTGGACACTACTCACTATTATTTAAAAGACAGCAAGTTCACAATGATGAAATGAAACCAAAGGCAAAAAAGATCTATATACAGATAATTAATTTATATATGCTAGGAAAATATGCACCAAACTGATTAATCGTATATTCCTTCCGTATGTAGCAACTCTCTGACTAGAATGAATAATTTCTACATCCGTCACATTCCCTAGCCTAAACAAGTTATCCTTAAAGCCAAAACCTCATTATGGAGAAATACAAACAAATTAGGGATGAGTTTACAGCAAACAGGGAACATTGAGCCTAAAAGGCTATTTATTTATCCACTCGAGATTTGTATGAAACCTCATTGTCTTGCTTCGGAGCTTTTTAACACTGAAGCAAATGCAAAAGAATAGCCAATAGCACAGATAAAAATCATTTTCCCTCAAAAGACTCGTCAAACATGAAAACCTTACTCCTCCACTTAATGGAGCATATATCCAGAAGCATGTACAATTATAGCAAACAATGCTATCATAATTTACCAGGAAAAAAATCCAAACCTCAAAATATGGAAACTTAATCAGTTCAACCGAGTAAAAAGGACAGCAAACGTTAGAAATAGAGCTCGAATGTCATTGACTCAAAATAACCAAAGAGAGATTCGAGCAGAGCACATAACAGATCTTCGTTATTAATAAGAAAAATTAATTACCGAATTCAGAGTTAATAGTACCTGAGTTACAAGCCATGAAGGAAGATGGTCACTGGGCGAATCCCCAAAACAAGATCCAATTAAGTATGCTTACCAAAAAAAATGACTTCAATTAGTATTTTCCATTTCATATTCGGCCCTTGGTAAAATTACAAAAATCCAGCGACAAGCTAACCAATAAATTAATGCCAGTAACGCAAATTGGCAACCCTAAAAAAATCTCGTAGGTCAGTAAGGAATGGCCTATAGCAGGGAACAGAGTTATACCATCGAAAATATGTTTCTTTGTCTGGCGTGTGCTGCAGAGACGACTCCCGACCCTGGTAAACCTCCAACATCGTGGTGTAACTCTGGCTACGACTCGCTGTCCGCTCTGTGCAGGGGAAGACGAGACAGAGATGCATTTATTCACCAATTGTGCAAGAACAACAGAGCTGTGGGAAAGTATCTATACCTGGCTGCACGTACCGGTTGCTACGCTGCCGCTGCCCCCGAACCAGGACGGAGATTGTCTCCAGACTCACATGCAGCGACGTAAACATCCGTGGGTTACGAGCCTTTGGAATGTAATCTGGCAAATCTCATCTTGGCAACTGTGGAAGCAAAGAAATCGAATCATCTTTCAACAGGAAACATGGGCTGAGCAGGCAGTAATTGAGAAAATCAAGATGCAGACCTGGCTCTTATTCCGCCACCAGAATTATCTTCATCCAGTGCATTCCTATTGTTACTGGTGCAGAGAACCGCAGCTCTGCATAAGGGGAGGTGCTCCATCGGTGATAAATTGAGAATGAGATGAGACAGATTTAGGGCGGACATCGAGCATGTCGGAATTGGGGATTTGGAGAACCCACAGCGAGCGAGCCGCGTGTTTTTCCTACTTTTGCGACATGTGAAGGAGTGGGGACAATAGTGTAATTAGCCTCATGTCCAGTTTATATCGTCAAATTCCCGATAAAAAAATAAGAAATGACATATATATCCATTTTAAAGGACATCAAAAAATTATTTGATTTCCGTCTATAGAGTTCAACTATGTTCGAAAGAGAAAAATGTCCAACCGGGCATGATGGGTTGTACAAATGGGTATCGGGTCCGGGTAGTGCACTATCCGGACCCGATTTTTTCGGGTAGCAAAAATGTTATCCGTACCCGGGGTTTGGGTACCCGGTACCCGAACCCTCGGGTACCCGGTACCTTATTTTTTAAATTTTTTTTATTTTTTTCGCGTTCGGGGTTGGGCACCCGGACCCGAAAGTTACTTTTTTAGTTAAAAAAGTCGGACCGGGTCCGGGTACCCGACACGGACCCGAAAATCTTTGAATTTTTTTTACTACTGTGTTCGGGTCCAGGTATTGGGTACCCCATACCCACTACCCGGACCCGGACCCGAAATCTCCGGGTAGCAAAAAAGCTACCCGGAACTGGACCCGTTACCCGGTACCCACCGGGTAACGGGTCCGGGTCCAGTTCGGGTATCGGGTTATCCGGTACCCGCGGGTATTTTGTACACCCCTAGTGAAGATTATCAGATAAAACTATTCGTCACATGACTAGCTACAAGTCTTAAGGTATGTTTTGCGCGATTTGCTTTTAATTCTAATTGTGTTTATAAGCACCTTTTAAAATAAAAGGAGTGTTTTGCGTAATACAAGTACTGGTGCTTGTGCTTTTTTTACAACCTCTCTCTTCTAAAAAATAAACACCTCATGGATGCTTTTTTTTCCTGCTTAAAAATAAGTATGATATTTTTGTAATAATATTCAAATATAAATATTTTTATGACTAAATTAACCTTATCTAATATATTTTAATTAAATAGATGAATGTTATTTTAGTAATCTAATGTTAAGTTTGTTATATATAATTAAAATAAAAATTTAAATTATTATTTTTAAGCACTTGCGCAAAACGCCACAGGTTTTAAAAATAAGAAGAAGTAGTAGAGAAGTACTAAAAGAAGTAGTACTTCTGCGCAAAACAGACCTTTAGTTGAAAGGAACCAATCCAAGTTGTGGAGAACACTCTAGTTAATCTGAGTGTGAGTTGCCAAAAGTGCATATGGATCAACTATCCTCCTTGACACCTCCTAAATTCGTCACGTTCAAGCCACCTTGAGTCTATCTGTGTATCTTTTTAGTGTTCCTTGTATTTTATGTTTCCCAAACATGGCACATAAGCATCCAAGGAACACATGGATACTTGATATTTGAAAAGATGAAAGAATTAAAGAGAAAGCTGAAAGTTTGGAAAAAGGAGGTATTTGGAGAATTTACAACAAAAGTTGAAAATGAAGTTTAGTGCTACCCATGTTACCACAACATGGGTAGTAAACCAAACTTTGTTACCATCACAACACAAATATCCTGTAAATTCCGTCCTTAGGCAGAGTCTAGGGAGGGTAAGATGTACGCAATCATACCCTCACCCCTCAACAGGATGGAGAGATTATTTCCGTGGAGAACCTCAGCTCGAAAAAATAATAATAATAATATTAATAGTAATAATCGTAGTAATAATAGAAATTATTAGTATTATAACAATAATAAAAGGAATAAGCGAATGTAGCAGAAATAAACGACTTATCTCAATCATACACTACATATATCCGAAATAAAATAAATACCTACACAAATAAGGAACAAACTAAGCAGATAAAATACAATTAGGTGTAAATATCCACTAATATATCCCGCTAATTTCTATCAGCCTAGAGATCCATAAACAAATAGCTACTCTATATAATCATATATATCTTTAACCGTAATATGGCGTCTCCAATTCGTCCTATCAAAGGCCATATCCTCGGAGAGGTTTAATCCTACTAAATCTAACCGGATCTGCTCATCTCATGTTCTCTTAGGTCTCCTCCGCCCTCGTTGCCCTTCGATTTCTAATCCTTCGACTCTCCTGACCGGCTCGTCCAAACTCTTTCTACGTACATGTCCAAACCATCGTAACCTACCCTCCCTTAGTTTGGCATTTATAGATACGACACCTAGTGTGTCTCTAAACATCCCATTTGGAATCTTATCTAATCTCGTGCAACCACACATCCACTTTAGCATCCGCATCTTCGTCACTTCAAATTTCTGCGCATTCGACAGTCGCATAGCCCAACACTCTGACCCGTAGAGCATTGTCGGTCTTATAACCGTTCGAAGTTGAATGGTGTAAATTGAATGGTGGGTTTGAGACACTCAAATAAACAATAAATTACATGCAGGTTCGAAGTATTTTTTTGGAGGGTAAGTTCCTATGTTCGAAGTTTTTTCATGTATGTTGCAATAAATATTGGTATTTTTCATGGTCTAGGATCTTGACGAAGCACGAGGACGAGCATGAAGAGCGGAAAAATAGTTCACCGTTTGTGTTTCTATATGGATCGTTTTGCACTGTGTTAAACAAAAGAGTAAAATAGACCTAAACAAATTTGCTAACTATCCCAGAAATATAGAAGTGTCATTATTTAATCTTGTTATTATCATTGGGCCCTTAAGTTCAACATATTTGTACCGCCAGTGGAGCTCTGCGATTCGTCGTGCCAGGCCTGATACAAATTGGACCTGGTACACATAGTCTGGTGTAAATTGAATGATGAGTTTGAGACACACTAAAATAAACAATAAATTACATGCATGTTCAAAGTGTTTTTTGGAGGGTAAGTACCCATGTTTGAAGTTTTTTCATGCAGGTTGCAATAAATATTGATATTTTTCATGGTCAAGGATCTTGACAAAGCACGAGGACGAGCTTGAAGAACTGAAAAATAGTTCACCATTTGTGTTTTTGTATGGATCGTTTTGCACTATGTGTTAAACGAAAGAGTAAAATAGACCAAAACAAATTAGCTAACAGCCCGGAAATATAGAATTGTGATTATTTAATCTTGTTATTATCATTGGGGCCCTTAGGTTCAACACATTTGTACCGCCAGTAGAGCTCAACGATTCGTTGTGCTAGGCCTGATGCAAATTGGACCGAATACACGTAGTCTGGTGTAAATTGAATGATGAGTGACACTCTCAAATAAACAATAAATTCTACGCATGTTCGAAGTGTTTTTTGGAGGGTAAGTACCCATGTTCAAAGTTTTTTTCATGCAGGTTGCAATAAATATTTGTATTTTTCACGGTTCAAGATCATGACGAAGCACGAGGACGAGCTTAAAGAACAGAAAAATAGTTCCCATTTTGTTTTTATATGAATCGTTTGCACTATGTGTCAAACGAAAGAATAAAATAGACAAAAACGAATTAGCTAATTGCCCCGGAAATATAGAATTGTGATTATTTAATCCTGCTATTATCAATGGGATCCTTAAGTTCAACACATTTGTACCGCCAGTGGAGCTCTCCGATTCGTTGTGTCGGACCTGATACAAATTGAACCTGGTACACATAATCTGGTGTAAAATGAATGATGGGTTTGAGACACTCAAATAACCAATAAATTACATGCATGTTCGAAGTGTTTGTTGGAGGTTAAGTACCCATGTTCGAAGTTTTTTCAAGCAAGTTGAAATAAATATTGGTATTTTTCATGGTCGAGGATCTTGACGAAGCATGAGGACGAGCATGAAGAACGAAAAAATAGTTCACCATTTGTGTTTCCATATGGATCGTTTTGCACAATGTGTTAAATGAAAGAGTAAAATAGACCAAAACAAATTTGCTAACTGCCCCAGAAATATAGAAGTGTCATTATTTAATCGTGTTAATATCATTAGGGCCCTTAGGTTCAACACATTTGAACCGCCAGTGGAGCTCAACGATTTATTGTGTCGGACCTGATACAAATTGAAACTGATACATGTAGTCTGTGTAAATTGAATGATGGATTTGAGACATACTCAAATAAACAATAAATTCCACGCATGTTCGAAGTGTTTTCTGGAGTGTAAATACCCATGTTCGAAGTTTTTTCATGCAGGTTGTAATAAATATTGGTATTTTTTATGATCCAGGATCTTGACGAAGAACGAGGACAAGCTTGAAGAACTGAAAAATAGTTCACCATTTTGTTTTTATATGGATCGTTTTGCACTATGTGTCAAACGAAAGAGTAAAATAGACCAAAACGAATTTGCTAACTGTCCCAGAAATATAGAAGTGTGATTATTTAATCTTGTTATTATTATTGGGGCCCTTAAGTTCAACACATTTGCACCACCAGTAGAGCTCTCTGATTCGTTGTGTGATACAAATTGAAACTGGTACACATAATCTGGTATAAATTGAATGATGGGTTTAAAACACACTCAAATAAACAATAAATTACATGCATGTTCAAAGTGTTTTTTGGAGGGAGAGTACCCATGTTTGAAGTTTTTTTCATGCAGGTTGCAATAAATATTGGTATTTTTCATGGTCTAGGATCTTGACGATGCACGAGGACGAGCATGAAGAACGGAAAAATAGTTCACCATTAATGTTTCTATATGGATCGTTTAACACAGTGTAAAACGAAAGAGTAAAATAGACCAAAACAAATTTGCTAACTACCCCAGAAATATAGAAGTGTCATTATTTAATTTTGCTATTATCATTAGGACCCTTAGGTTCAACACATTTGTACCGTCAGTGGTGCTCTGCGATTCATTATGCCGGGCATGATACAAATTGGAACCATGTAGTCTATGTAAATTGAATGATGGGCTTGAGACATACTCAAATAAACAATAAATTACACGCATGTTCGAAGTGTATTTTGGAGTGTAAGTACCCATGTTCGAAGTTTTTTCGTGCAGGTTGTAATAAATATTGGTATTTTCCATGGTTCGGGATCTTGACGAAGCACGAGGACAAGCTTGAAGAACGGAAAAATAGTTCACCATTTTGTTTTTATATGGATCATTTTGCACAATGTGTCAAACGAAAGAGTAAAATAGACCAAAACGAATTTGCTAACTGCCCAGGAAATATAAAAGTGTGATTATTTAATCTTGTTATTATCATTGGGGCCCTTAAGTTCAACACATTTGCACTGCCAGTAGAGCTCTCCGATTCGTTGTGTCGGGCCTGATACAAATTAGACCCGGTACACATAATCTGGTGTAAATTGAATGATGGGTTTGAAACACACTCAAATAAACAATAAATTACATGCATGTTCGAAGTGTTTTTTGGATGGTAAGTACCCATGTTCTAAGTTTTTTCACGCAGGTTGCAATAAATATCGGTATTTTTCATGGTCCAGGATCTTGACGAAGCACGAGGATGAGCTTCAAGAAAGGAAAAATAGTTCACCATTTGTGTTTTTATATGGATCGTTTTGCACTATGTGTCAAACGAAAGAGTAAAATAGACCAAAACGAATTTGGTAACTGCCACGGAAATATAGAAGTGGCCCTTAGGTTTAACATATTTGTACCGTCAATGGGGCTCAACGATTCGTTGTGCCTGGCCTGATACAAAATCGACTCGTTTTTTTGCATCAGAGAAGTATCTTTCTCTTGACTCTTATTTGGGACAGACGGCTGAGGTTGCTGCATCTAATGTCGTACCTGAGTCCGTTTTGGAGAAGCAGAAGAGGGCAGAAGAGTGGGCTCTAGCAAAGGCTAAAGAGCTCGTACAAGCCAAAAAGAAAATTTTGGTAACGAGGAAACTCATTACCAAAAAGGTAAAACAGTATTCTGAAGAGTACGAGAAACAGGATAAGGAGCCGATTCAATTAAAGCGTGAAGCAAGGTTGAACTTGAAGGATAGCTTTTATGCTGATCAAGAAGCTAAGCTTTTATTCATCATCAGAATCCGCGGAATCAAAGCCATGCATCCAACAACGAAGAAGATTTTTCAACTATTGCGTTTACGCCATATCTACAATGGTATTTTTCTTAAAGTCAATAAAGCAACAATGAATATGCTCAGGAAACTTGAGCCTTATGTTACTTATGGATACCCCAATCTTAAGAGCGTTAAGGAATTGATTTACAAGTGTGGGTCTGGGAAAGTGAATAAACAGAGGATACGGCTGACTGGTAACTCCATCATTGAGCAAGTTCTTGGCAAATACGGAATAATCTGCATTGAAGACCTTATCCATGAAGTCGTGACCGTTGGTCCTCACCTCAAGCAGGCCAACAAATTTTTGAGGCCATTCCAGCTCAAGGCACCTCTAGGTGGGTTGAAGAAGAAGAGAAATCACTATGTTTAAGGTGGTGATGCTGGTAACCGCGAGAATTACATCAACGAACTCATTCGTGAATTGATTTAACTAGAGCTGTCAAAGTTACTTTGTTGAACTATAAGTCATGACTACAAGTACTCTACTGTGTGACGACATTCAATTTTTGAAATTCGTTTAAAAAAATTGGACTCGATACTCATAACCTGGTGTAAATTGAATGATAGATTTGAGATACATTCAAATAAACAATAAATTCCAGGCATCCGAAGTGTAAATTCCATGTTCCAAGTATTTTCATGTAAATTGCAATAAATATCCATATTTTTCATATTCCAGGGATCTTTACAAAGCACGAGGATGAGCTTGAAGAACTCAAAAATAGTTTACCATGTGTCTTTTTATATGGATTGTTTTGTATTATGTGTCAAATGGAAGTAAAATAGACCAAAACCAATTTTGAATGGAATTTATTTGTCCAATTTATCAAAAAAAATAAATATAAATGCAACACTCCAAATTGAGTCAATGAGGGATTAGTCATTCGCCAATCCTTGTGTAATTGACTCGCTTGTATTTGAACAAGTAAAATGCTACTCGCTGAACAATTGCTTATTTATTCGATTCTATAGATTCATCTCCCTTGCTCTATTCCCATTAGGAATTTTCTATTATCAGCTCTGCCAACTGCCCACCCTCGCCGCCTCAGGCGACGATGACGCTCCAATCATGGCTGGCTGTGTGCGACGGCACCATCTCCGGCCCATCTCCCTGGTCAATTCATTCCCCTCAACCCAAATCCCTAATCTCCGACTCCGAAACCACCGGCAGCTTTTCTGATAACCCATCCTCAACCAGCAACAGCAGTATTCAAACCAACCTCTCTCTCATGACGCTACCCTTCCTCCAGAAATTAACGCTCTCGCCGGAAATGGCCTCCCGCACCGCCATCGCCGCCGCCTCCCTTCGTCTCCGTCTCCGCCGCCCCGACCGCGTCAATTTCCTTTCCGTTCACAATAACCTCCTCTACGCCGCCGCGGGAAACGAAGTTCACGTCTACGAGATGATACAAAACACGCTTGTCGACACATTTGAAGCCGAGAATTCCGGCACCGTCAAATCGATAGCCTTCGTCGCCGGCAAAATCTTCACCGCCCATCAGGACTGTCGAATCCGCGTGTGGATCTTAACCGCTCAGAAACATCACAAGCTCGTCGCCACCCTCCCAACACTGGGAGATCGGCTCCTCAGATCCATTTTCCCCCAAAATTACGTCAGGGTCCGTCGGCACAAGAAACGACTCTGGGTTCATCACCACGACGTCGTTTCTGGCCTCGCCGCCAATCGAATCGAAGATCACGTTGTCTCGATATCGTGGGATAAGAGCATCAAAATCTGGCGTGCAGGAACTTATCAATGTCTTGAATCCATTAACAGGGCACACGATGACGCCATCAATGCGGTTGCGATATCCAATGACGGAATCATCTACACCGGTTCTGCCGATCGTAGAATCAAGGTCTGGAAGAGGGATGAAGGGACGAATAAATACCGTCTCCTATCTACACTGTCGAAGCATAAATCCGCCGTGAATGCATTGGCTCTGAACCTTGATGGATCTGTTCTGTTTTCCGGTTCGTGCGACAGATCCATTTTGGTGTGGGAGAGAGAGGACAGTGCGGATTATATGACGGTGATTGGTGCGTTGAGGGGTCATCATCGTGCCGTTCTTTGTTTGATACACGTACGGAATTTGCTTATGAGTGGATCTGGGGATGGGACGGTGAGGGTTTGGCGGAGTGCGGCGGTAGATGGGGTTGTTGGTTACAGTTGCTTGGCGGTGTTAGATGGTCATCCCACACCTGTCAGGTCTCTGGCGGCAGCGGCGGACGGGGACACTCGTAAGGTGAAGGTTTTCAGTGGAAGCTTTGATGGGGAGATTAAGGTGTGGGAATTGGAGTTGACTGTATAGCGAGACCAGACCAGCTTATTTTTTGGCTGGGTTCGCCGGTGTAGTTTGCTGTCGATTTGTTTTGTGTTCAGTGTGCTGGTGCACTAGGCGCTCGCTTAGGCCTTAGGTGCACCTAAACGGGCGCGTGACATTTGGAAAGGGCCGGTGCCGGACTATCAGCGCCTAGACAAGTTAGGGACCTGTTTCTCAATGAGAGGGTTGTATTTGATGTTCTAATTTCCCTGTCCAAGACAAAATGATCTGGACTGTCTAATTCTATCGAACGGTCCAGATCAAAAGCAAAACAAATCATTCTGTCGAAATATTCTGCAAGCCCTTCCCTGTAACCCTTCCGTCGAGATATTGTCTGTGGAATGTATGTTGACTGAGGAAAATGCTACATATGAACCGTGAGGAAGTTTATCGGAGTTTATAGTGTTTTTAAGTGGATTTGTTTTTAATCTGAACCGTTCAATAGAATTGGACGATCTAGATCATCTTATTTTGGATAGGGGAATAATATCCCTGAAATATTGTCTTGGAGTGTTCCTGCATGTCAAGTAATGCACTAGTTGTCAATATCATTTGTCAACAACTTTGTCTTTCTAAGTCAGTGCGCGGTGTGGCAAATTTCAAATTGGAATTGGTAAGCATCACCACAAGTATACGCACCGCAATATAAATGTAGTCTATAGATCGAAAGATAGGGTTTAGATTGGGAAGCAGCCAAAACTAAAATTTGTAACCGGTTTTAAATTAGTCTTTATTATAGAATTTTAGAACCGATGACGAATTTTGATTTCACGATTGAAAGTTGTTGCAAATAAAAATACACACATTATGATACACAATGAGTGACTGGCTGTGACAATCAGCCCTCCATGCGCATTATGTGATAAAAGTTTGATTTTCAGAGTTGTTGGAACTTTTAGTGTACATATGCTAGGTTAAGGCATGCTTGTATCTTGTACATCTTTCGATTGTTAGTGGAATCCATTACTTACAAAAAAAAATATACATAATTTTGTAAAAAATTATTATGTGTATGTAGCATTAGTCTAAGTTATTTATAATGAATCTAATTATCTAAGTGACTAGATGAACTCCATAATCCAATTTTTCCAATGGATATAGATGGCACTCGATAGCCGGACAACTGCTCAGATTATTTTTACTAAAAAACATAAAGGGGACACTATCAAGGGATGATCTTTATATTGCTAATGAAATATTTATATCTGAGCAAGGACGTAGGTTATCAATTTTCTGGACTGAAAACAAACTAGGGATGTATTAGTTCACTTGGGATAAGCTCGCAATGCCGAAAGATGTGGGAGGTCTTGGTTTTCGAGATCAGCGGTCTTTTAATCTCGCGATGTTGAGCAAGCAGTCATGGCGCCTTCTTACTCATCCGAGTTTTCTATTATCCTGAATTCTGCGAGCAAGATATTTTACTATCAATGATTTCTTTGGTGCCAAAATCACGGTGCGTCCCTCATGGACATGGCATAATCTCTTGGAGACACGACCTTTGCTCATCATGGGAAGTCGGAAATTGATTCGAGATGGCCGTTCGACGAGGATATTTCAAGATAGGTAAATGATTTGATCTCGACATAGCTGGAAGCTGGAAGTTGCTGATGTTGCAATTTTAATGGACAATTAATTTGGTTCGTTATTAAATTTCAAAGGACCAAATTAATTGGGACTAGTCGCAAAAGTAATCTTATGAGAAATCTGTTTTTGAAAGGTAACCTTTTAAAAAAAAGAATTGCAAATGTAACCTTCATCTTTAAAAATAAATCAAAAATCGAATATATTTTAGTTTGGCATAATACTAAACTGTCAATTAACGTAATAATTCACATTCCCGCCATTCCTAACCACCTTTACGGTTTTCCGATCGTCGGAAAATACAGATCAACATTTTTCTTCTATTCTTCTCCATTCTAGACTCAATTTTTTCGGAAACAAATTCAAATAGATCGAGGGAGACAGAGAGACAGAGAGCATCAACAGGCACAGCGTGAATAGGGCGGATCTAATCCGTGTTCTATTTTTGAAGATGCGTTTGATTCTGAATTCTAGCTGATTTATGGACAAGATTATTTAGTTCTCGGTATGGGTCGTGCATTTTGGTGTGAGAATTTCAATTCCATGTTCCGAACATTCTTTCTTTGAGTTAATTCAGTCGATTTGTTATCAAGAATATAGGTCGCGACCTGCGTTCGGAGTAAATCTTGATGAAGCTGACTTTATTTTATAAGATTGTAAATCTTGATGAAGTAAAGGATCTTCCGGAGCTTATAGGAACAGGCGTCGCCTGTAGTTTGAGAGCTATTTAAATCGAGGAGAACCTATCGATCGCATTTTTAGTAGATCTCAATTACACTAGATATGGTCTTAGTAGAGATACAATAGATTTAGTTTTGCAATACAATCCCAAAAGAAAGTTCGACCATGCAGCAGATTCTACCATTTTCCTGCGTGACGACGGCGATGTTGTGGGATTTTTTAACCAACGTGAAAATGGAGATTCAACGAGACACACCTTGGAAGTTGTTTTGCGTCCAAAGGGAGTAGCAGAATGCACATAGGCTGGCTCCATGGTTATGCCGAGACATGAGTCCGTGACAATCGATGTCATAATGGGTGAGACCAAAGCTAATGGACTGGTTGCGCGTCAGCTCAACGTCAACGAGACAGAAGTCGGGATGAACATTCAAGCCAAGTCACCTGTGTAGATGCGTTTACAGCAGCAAATGAATCTGACATGAGATCACACAGTCTTGACTCGCCGGTGCCGGACTTCACAAGAGTGCATGATGAGAAAGAATTTCGCAGCATACATCTCCATGTCGTTCGCATTAATGCACTTTTTCCTCCCCCAAAGGTTCATGGCAAGAAGAGAGGAAGATAAATTTCTCTGCATTCGACATCGAAAGGCGAAGCAACAATGTAGTGCAAGAATCGCTGCCGGAAGTGCGGTGTTCTCGGATACTATACGAAGACATGCAACGGCTGAAGTGGTGATAAGGAAAACGAAACTACAAGTGGATGGCGAGAGTGAGGGCTGCAGCCTACAGTTTGTATCGTACCCTTTGCAACTTTTCATTTGCATGCTGAACATTTAATAGAGACTCGAGAATAAGGATTCAGTTGTATTCATTTCTTCCATGTAGTTGTCAATTCAGTTGTATTCAGCGGGAACCTACGTGGTGATTCCAGATACTGCTTTTGGGCCGGGCTTCAGTCATTATCCGTTTAGCAGCCCATTAAGCTTGACAATAATTATATATTAAATTACTGCCTAACCTCAAACATTCACGGATATCTCGGAAGAGGCATTCCTGCTCCAACTATACTGTACTTAGCACAGCATCCGCTGTTTTTTTATAAGCAGCAGCATCCACTGTTCGAATCACGTCTGACGGTAATATCGCGACCCATTGTGGTTATCCCGAAAACTATCATGTAACAAGTACATAATCCATTATTCTAATCACGTCGGTAATATGTGATAAACCCGTACATACCGTCGGTCACTAAATATTTAACAATAAATAACCTACCACAGCTTTGTTATACCATAATTAAATATCTCGTTAGCATATTCGGAACAAACACATCAAGCGTCCCGACCTCGGACAATCGTGGATATCCCGGAAGAGGTATTCAGGCTCCAACTATCCTGTAGTTAGCACAGCATCCGCTATTCTAATCACGTGACGGTAAGATCGCGACAATGCGTGGTACGCCCGGATAATTGAAGTCTGTCCATTAACTATTAAACAACACACCCATCAATAAGACCGTAACCCATCGTGGTTATCCCAAAAGCGTTATTCCGAAAACTATCCTTTAATAAGCACATAATCAATTGTTCAATTCAAAAAAAATTATTCTATTCACGTCGGTAATACGTGGTAAGTCCGGACACGCTGTCGATTACTAAACATTTAACAATAAACAACCCACCACAGCTTTGTTATAACATAATTAAAATATCCCGTATAGCATATTCGGAACAAACACAACAAGCGTCCCGACCTCGGACAATTGTGGATATTCCGGAAAAGGTATTCGTGCTCCAACTAACCTGTAGTTAGCACAGCATCCACTGTTCTAATCACGTCTGATGGTAAGATCACGATAATGCGTGGTACGCCTGGATAATTGAAGTCGGTCCATTAACTATTAAATAACACACCCATTGATAAGATCTTGACCCATCATGGTTATCCCGGAAGTATTGTTCCGAAAACTATCCTGTAATACGAACATAAACAATTGTTCTATTAAAAAAAATTGTTCTATTCACGTCGATAATACGTGGTAAGCCTGGACACGCCGTCAGTCATTAAACATTTAACAATAAACAACCCACCACAACTTTGTCATACGGTATATTATAATTAAATCCCTCGTATAGCATATTAGGAACAAACACAGCAAGCGTCCTGATCTCGGACAATCGTGGATATCCCGGAATAGGCATTCGTGCTCCAACTAACTTGTAGTTAGCACAACATGTACTGTTCTAATCGGGCCCTAAACTATAGAGACGTTAACTACTCAACTGGACATGGTGTACCCGAATACGTCGAGTCGAGCCCTAAATCTAGAGTTTCTATCAATGACGAGTACTACGCGACTCCTCGTGGTGTACCCGAATACAATAGTCGGGCCCTAAACCCTACAGGCTAGAACAATTTCGACAAATACGTGACTCGACGTGGTATACCCGAATACTTTAGTCGGGCCCTACACCGTAGAGGCTAGAACATTTTCGACAATTACACGACTCCACGTGGTGTACCCGAATACTTTAGTCGTGCCCTAAACCGTGGAGGCTAGAATAATTTCGAAAACTACGCGACTAGACGTGGTATACCCGAATACTTTAGTCAGGCCCTACATCCTAGAGGTTAGAATAATTTTGACAATTACACGACTCCACGTGGTGTCTCCGAATACTTTAGTTGGGGCCAAAACCCTTGAGGTTAGAATAATTTCGACAACTACGCGACTAGACGTGGTGAACCCGAATTAATCGGTCGGCCCCCAACCCTAGATTCATAAACAACCAGGACCCAATAATTATTCCTAAATTCATCTTCCTGACTTGTAACTAATCACTCTTGAGTCTTTACCCCACACAACTTCATTCTTTACATGTAATTGCACTATGTACGAATACAATGATTCATACATGTAATTACTCCTACTAGGAATACAATGGAGTCTCTTTGTTCACAACAATTGACTTGTATGAGAATACAATTGACTTGTACGTGAATAATTGATTTTGACACACATATCATTTACCATCCTCCAACACAATTTACTTTTATATTAGCAATATATATTAATTATTAAAATATTTTTATTTTAAAAGTTAATCTGTTAACCCGAATAGTATCGAGGTTATTACGACGGCTATCGAGAATATCGTGACTAAATGCGGTTAACCCGGTTACAGCATTCAGACCCTAAAACCACAGCGGTTCTTTTCGTAGACTGCGCATGCGCGTGCACGTGAGCATGCACGTATCGTCTTTTCATGATCCGAGCGAAGTGGCATCTTTTCATTTCCTGATGGAGGGATTCATTCGTTTCCCAATGGAGGGATTCGTTCGTTTCCCGATGGAGGGATTCGTTCATTTCTCGACAAAGGGATTCGTTCGTTTCCCGACGGTGCAGAGTAGCTTAAAATTGAGTTAATTTTATTATGTATTTTGTTCGGATTTTGTTTAGTTCACAAATCTTACTAAGGATTTCGTTCTTAACGCATTGAAGTGTACATCAAACCACATCAAACGCCCTGAAGTGTACATTGTTACAATTTCAAGCATCCTTCAAAAATCGATAAAGCATACAGTTCCCGATAATATAATAGTGTAATATTATTCATGAATTCCAAGGGATTCGTGATGCCCATCATGTGCAATTCGATGCTCTTGCACATGTAGATCCCGCAACCTCCGTTGTATACAAACAAATGAACAAACTGTTAACGAATTAAAACAATAATTGAACTTACCCAACATATGAGTTACTGAAATAAGCTTATTACCCTATGTCCACACTAGGTCGAATCTTATAAGAAAGGGATCCTCGAGGACAGGAGCATTTTCATAAGTCTTCTACGAGTAGCTCACCCCACATGGCGCTTTCTTTAAAAGGCTTCAGAATCTTCGGGATCAGTGTGCATAATGGATGCAACGACTTTTGGATCTTTTGGTCTGAATAAGCCGTCGGCTGATTGTCAATAACAGTGATCCGACCTCCATCCAAGTGCAAGACAGCTGCCACCCAATGTGTCCAATCGACAAACCAAGGCACGTACACGGTCTTGCAAGTCAACCACGTCGGTCCCTTGCCGGGGGTCAGTTTCACATATTTTTTGAATGCCCTATGTAAGGCTTTCTTTCTCTTCTGTCGTGCAAAATCTTTCTTGCCATACCAGTAATTGATAAGGGTACAGAAATCAGTCGGGGCAAGTGAAACATCTTGTGGGAAGATTTTCTTGTATTTTTCAGATCTTTTCCTCATAAGATAAAAGATTTCATCAACGTGCTTAGAGAAAGTGGAAAACGAACCATTAGTATGTATGTATAGTACAACTAATGATTATATACTTGACTAAAGCAAAACCATCAGAATAAATACTTACATTATCCTCCAGCCAAGTATTTGCTTCCATAAGGCTTTTGAAGAATTTTGGATCCAGCTCCATAAAACCACCACGAATGTCTTTCGGACAACGTTCTTCATCCCTCATCTCCATCTAACGTTTTAGACATCCCAGGCGTTGATTGAATTCATCTCCTGCACCTATGTGGGCATCTGGATTGTAAAGTGCCTTCGTCCTCTTAGTTTTAGGTCGTGGAAATATAAGGTGTTGGTATTTCGACGGCCCCCGTTTCCTCTTATTAGTCTAAACTGCTTCTTGTTCTTCACCAGTTTCTTCATTTAAGATCGGTGCAAACGTAGCTTTAACATCTCCAACGTATAAGTCTTCCGGATGTACAGGATCAGGTGTCACATCCGTGCCTTCCAACCATAGTGTAGGGTTGCCGTATATGTACGTGTACGAATGATCATTTTTGACACCAGATAGTTTCATATAGGAGGCACCTGGTTTAGAGGAGGCGCCTGGTTTGGAGGAGGCGCCTGGTTTAGAGGCGGTGACTTGGTCCACAGAGGCAGCGATTGGTTCTACATAGGCGACTAGCTCCGCAGAGGCATCGACTGGCTCCACAGAGACATCGACTGGCTCCACAGAGGCATCAACTGGCTCCACAGAGGCATCGAATGGCTCCACAGAGGCGACATTCATGTTAACCAGGTCATAGACGGGCTTGGTTCCAAGACATTCCAGACTCCGAATCCTATTCCGCAACTCTTCAATTTCCCTTTCTTTCACTACACTGTACTCGTGATAAAACTTAACAGTTGCGTCGATATGTTTTTTTATGTTTTTCCCTACACCCCATCAAAAACTTTATGAAATTCCAGAATTCATCCACTATCTTCTTATTTTAAACTGAGAAATTAGCCCTGGAACTGGAAATGCAGTTTTGTGACTCGTCGGAATAGGCCGTGGAGTAATAGGATGAGAATCATGAGATGGTTGTGGCAAGGCATTGAGCTGCCTTTCCTCAGTTGATAGATCGTCTTCTTCGTGGGAGTCATCCGCAAAAAAACCCCAGATGTAATGGTACGAAATTTTACTAGCAAGACTTATGCGATTTCAATTTCATATTTAATACCTAAGTTATAACTATTAAATTAGTGGATATTTGCCTTAATGGGTATTAGTTTAATTAATTGATTAAAGAACTTGGGCTGGAAGAAATGGGCCAGTAATCGAATTCCAACCCATTCCACGTGCGATTTCACCCCATAGACGAGAGGAGCATAGAGGATGAACGATAAGGAAATGGGGATCGGGAGGAGGAACTCACGCGAGGAATGGGAAGACACTGGAAAGACAAGAAGGCCATGAGGCGGCATAACCCTTCGGAATTATAGGGTTTAAATCGCCCTAAATGAGCAGGAGTGATCATCCTCGCCATTGATGAGCGAACTGGAGTAACGCTCGGAAGA